>JAFVLL020037543.1:0-17048 GCA_021397915.2 Tor tambroides | reverse complement strand
AAAAAAAAATGTACTTACTGACCCAGAACTTTTGAACAACACTCTAAATAACCCAGTGTTTGTATCTCTGTGTGTTTTGCAGTGGAGGAACTGAAAAAGAAGCTCCAGCAGGTCTCCAACCCGCCACCAGCTGCACCAGGACCCCCTCCTCCACCCCCGCCTCCACCTCCACCCCCTGCTTCCTCAAGCAACCCACTTAGGTGAGTGTCTGTCTGTGACGAAAGCTATCAAAATGAGGAAAAACATCTTAAAAATAAAAAAAGATCTGATGAAAACTGCAGTCAGTAGGCTGTTTGCTCATTGGGAAGTTTCAATGACACATTTCTTGTTGAAACAGGAAATTTTGCTTTAGTTCTCTATTTTTTCTTTTGTCTCTATCTCTTTTAGCTCATTACTGTCTATACTCCGTAAGAAAAAAGATGTGAGCACTGAAATTGCATTAGTGGAGAAGGACTCCTCTGAGAAAAGCCCAGGTAAAGAATGAAGAGCCATCAGAGTTCATTTCCAATTTATAAACCTGCTCAGGTTAAAAGTTTTGCTTTATGATAATTAATAAATGCAAAGATTACATAGATTGATCATTTAAAAGCACAGTAATCAGCAGTGGCTGATGGTTCAAGGTTTCTTCTTTGTTTCGTTTCATTAGCAGGGATGCCCTGCAGTTGTGTTCGCAGTCGAGCAACATGAAAGATTTCAGATGCTTATGTTGACCTTTTTGATCAGTGTTGAGTGTCAGTTAGAAAGCTACAGTGCATTCCGTCAGATGGAATGTAATTAATGTACACTGGTTCACATAAAGTAAACTTCTGTTCTTCATCACAGCAATGGGCAAAAACTTCAAGTTCAAGTTTGTCCTTAGCCATTTCTTTCAGCCTTACACTAAAAACAAGATGGGAGAGAAAAAGGAAGAAGACTTGCAGCTTTTTGCTGAAGGACAAACACTTTTGTACAGAGTTTGGATAAGTCGTTACCCATTTATGTTCAAAAAATTGACAATTCTTCAGTTATTGGCATGATGTTCAGGTTTATAGAAACTGACTGGTGAACTTTAGCCTTCCTTTTATCACTAGTGCTTGATTTTCTTTTTCACTGGGTTTGAATATTTACAAGGAATGGTGATGTTTCCAATGGATTGACTAAAATTCTTTCACATCCTATAATAATTATAAGTGCAGGCCAAAGCTTAGATACTTTTGTTGATTAATTGAAGTTTTCTTTCAGGTTTTCTTGTTACTATTGAACAGCATTTTTATGATCTCATATGAATAGAAGGTTGTTATTGGTCTATACTGTAGCTCTGAAATGCAATGCCAGTTTAGTGGCTTTGCAAAAGAGAATGTTTTTAGTGAGATTTTTATCATGTCAGAAAAACATCAGACTGGTAAGCAGATAATATTCACATTTTTTGTTACAGTTAATAACAGAATGACTAATAGTGTTTGCCAAGGCCGCTAAACAAAGACAAACATCACAGATCAACTTTCTTTTGATTTTTTCATGATATTTGTGCATGCCAGCTCAAATAGAAACCCTCGCAGTTCTGTTGAGTGGTGTCAGTATGTCTGATATCATTCAGTGTGTGAAATGACTGCTAATGAAAAGCAGCAGATGTCTTTATCTACATCTGTGTTGATCTGTTTTAATGTGTTTTAATAGAAATCCCATTTGTCTGTCTGTCTGTGTGTGTGTGTGTGTTTTTCTGACAGAGAAGGGCATCAGACAGCAAGCTGTGGATGAGATGATGCAACGAATCAAAAAAGGAGTTCAACTGCAACGAGTTTCTCAGAGAGCCAACAGAGCCAGACCAGGACCGGTACAACATTTCATACAAACACAAAAACACTCACTACTTTAAACTTTCTTTTATTCAGTTAATCAGTGTCATTAAATGAAATTACTTATACAATATGCCGATGAAATATTTAGCAAGGATGCATTAAATTGATCAAAAGTGACAGTAAAGACTTGTAATGTTACAAAAGATTTCTGTTTCAAATAAATGCTGTTTTTTTTAGCTTTATTAAAGAATCCTGTAAGTAGCATGATTTCCACAAAAATACTAAGCAGCACAACTGTTAACAGTGATAATAATAGGAAATGTTTCTTGAGCACCAAATCAGCATATTAGAGTGATTTCTGAAGGATCATGTGACTAGAGTAATGATACTGAAAATTCAGCTTTGCCCTCACAGAAATAAATTACATTTTACAATAAATTAAAATAGAAAACAGTTATTTTAAACTAATATTTCATAATATTACTGTTTTTGCAGCCTTGTTGAGGATAAGACATTTGTTTTAATTATTCACACTAAATTAACATTTTAAATATTATAACACTCACTTACATAATCTGCTTAATTGTTTTTCTGGTTTTCTTGCAGAAAGAAGGGACAAATTCTGCCATACAGGAACTTCAGGGAATCCTGGTTAGAAATACTTTATTTAGATTTATCTTATTTATAACTGATTATTAATTATAAATATTATCACTTAAAATGTATATTTTTATATGTAAGTATTTATGTTTTTAATATAAAATGCTATAACAGTCATATTGCAATATAATTCAAATGTGTTTAAAACTAGCTGTCGGTACAGTAATGGAATCTTTCTGTTAGAACTCTGTCAAGCGTCCCGGCCCCTCTTCCTCGCCTGGGACACACCCTCCGTCGCCATCACAGAAGTCTGAGCTGGAGAAAGCCCTGGAGAGACGGAGGGGAGCGCTGAAAGCTGCAAAGAATAATAGTCAGTCTAACACACACACACACACACTTTAACAGATTTTCTCTGTCTCTTGAGCCAGATCATCCGTTTAACTTTTCAACCCTTCCCCTCCAGCGAATTCCAGTACTGCTCTGGATCTGACCCAGATTAAGCAAACCCAGCCAGAACCAGGCCAGAACACAAGGGACCAGGACACACCACAACACACAACAACCATAATATGCACTGATCAACTCAAGCCTTCATAGGAGCTCATAGGTTGTGAGTATCTGCTCCGTAAAGTTACACACCAACAGAACATTTCTTCCTGCGCCAGCATAGTTCATCCAAAATAACCAAACACATGTGACTAGAGTTATGCACTCTTTTTTTTTTTTAACATGTAATACTTGCAGAAGTTCAGCCATAATGTGTTTTTTAATTTATTTATTTATTTATTTATTTTTTTTATATGGTTTGACTGGGTTTTTGTTTTGACCAATTGTTTAGTTAATTTTTCTTGTTTGTTTGGTTCAGAAAGTGTCTGTATTCAGTTTCCATATCCATAACAAAATGTTTTATATAATGTATAAATCAGCGTTTTAGCATCTTTTTTAAGTAAATTAATATTTTTATTCAGCAAGAATGCATTAAATTGATCAAAGTGACAGTCAAGACTTTTACATTGTATATTTCAATTAAAAGTTGTTTCGAATTTTCTAGGCTATTTATCAAAAAATCCTGGAAAAAAAATGTTGGTTTCCACAAAAATTTTAAGGAGCCCAAACACTTTCAACTTCATAATATTATAAAATGTTTCTTAAACATTAGCATATTAGAATGATTTCTGAGGTTTTGCCATCAAAAGAATAAATTACATTTTAAAATCTATTAAACAGAAAACAGTAATTTTAAATTGCAATTATATTCCACAGTATTACTGTTTTACTGATTTTTACATGCAGCCTCATGAGAATTTTTTTCAAAAACATTTTGTTTTTGTTTTCTGAAACAGAATGAAAAAATGTTTCTTTTGAACAGTAGTGTACATGCCACTTACGCAAAAAACTGTCGGTATGAAAGAAGTAATTGCAAGAGATCTCAGATATTATGATTTCAGCAATTTTATTATAGACTTTTGAGAATACTTTGGGATAAAGTCTGAGATTTCAGGATAACTCTAATATTCTTCACAAACCAAATTATCTAAACTGTCAGTCCACAAACATTTTATACCTTTATACTATTATAGCATGTCAACAATTTGTCTGTTTTCACTTCTTTTGGGAAATTTTAGAAAAAGTTGATACTTGAAAAGTACTCAGAAAAGTCTCCGTAGCTGTGAAAGAGCAACCCCTAAAAAATAACTTCTGTTTGAAACAAACATATTAGTGATGCTGTATTAGCTTGAGAACATTTAAACATCTATAAGTGGTATAATGTTTGTTTTGTTTTGTTTTGTTTTTCTTCACTTTGAGGGACTTTGAATGTCTGTGAGTGTTTAATAGTAGTGGAACGAAATCCCCTCCGTCCCACAGTCTACTTTGGCTGGACCGTCCTCACTGAGCAAAGTTATTGACACATGCTTTGTCTGTGTGAGAAGCGTTTCTAGAGGGGCGTTGGTGACTAGCCTTGAACATGTGCCAACCTAGTGTGTTTTCAAATGGCTTTGGCTAGACTAGTATTAACCTTGTAACGTCCCGCTCGGTAATTACAAGGCACTGGTGTGAACTTATCCCCCTTTTACAATCTTTTTACTGTTTCTTGAACCTGGATATTTTTTCAGGTTCAGCACTGGTCTTTCAAAGAATTGGCGTTTTCACCAACAGTTTAGAAGAGAAGAAATTTTGGGTCGTCAATCACACGAGACTATTATTTCTGAGACAGATTTTTTAAATAATAGACAATGAATTGATGCTATTTATACATTTATTGACTGAGCTGTAATGAAATGTGTTATTCTTTTTCAAATTGTTGACATGCCGACATGACAATAACACGCTACTGAAGAGAAGATATAAAGCAATTTAGTTTAAATGGGTGGCTTAAGTGAAGCATTTTGAAAGCATGTATAGCCAGGGACCTGAGGCGGTTTCATTTATGGCAGCCCTGAAGAGAGATTGTGAGAGGCGGCTGATCTTTGTGACTCTATAAATGCTTCATTAAAGGAGGTCAGACTTTTGTGACGTGTTGTTATACAGCAGAACACTTTTCTGAACCCCTTTTCTAGAGCTGAACACATACTTGCTTTTGTCATATTAACTTCCAACAAAGACAACATAGATTCTTTTTTTGAAGCATCAATGGAAGGAGTCATTTTTGAAAAGTTCATGACATTTCTGTTCAAAATGTTGATATAGCCAAATCATGATTACTTTTTTTTTTTTCAAATAACATGAAATCTACTATAAAAAAAACCCCTGATAATGACGTTTTAATTCCTGTCAAGACTTGACCATAGAATTATATAAGGTAGTATTTTTAATGGTTTTTGAAAGACATCTTTAATGCTGACCAAGGCTGCATTTTTTAAATCAAAAATACAGTAAAAACGGTAATATTGTAAAATATTATTACAGTTTACTGTAATTTGGTGCTGCTTAATTTTTTTGTGGAAACCGTGATTTTTTTTTTCAGTATTCTTCAATATATCATATATTGATCAATTTAATGAAGCCTTGCTGAATAAATATATTAATTTATTTTAAAAAAATCATACTGCCCTCAAATTTTGGATGGTAGTGTGAGTATGCTTAAAAATAATTAAATGAATAAAAACATTTAAAGCATATAAGGTCTTTCAGGCCTTTTTAATAGTCTGCAAGGCTGAAAAACCATTTGGGCTGGGTTTAAAGCATCGGCTTTTGGCTTGAGGTCACTGATGAAGTGTTTGTTTTGTCCGCTCATTGGCATTTTGGGTAAATATCTTCTATGTTTCTCATTGTCTGATGTAAATTTGATCTCTGAAATTTTGTATCTTTCCTCATCCGATCCACAGAGAAGCATTTTATTCCATTCGAATCGCACACTAGATCAGATTTACAAAATGGAGTGATGTTTGTCATGCCTCGTTACACAACAGGATTTCATTTCCTCCGGTGAGCTGCAGCTGCTGTGATGTTGTTGTGCTGTGAAACAGGAGATGTGTGTGTCTGCGCTGAGGCTCAGTGACGCCTTTCCACTGCTTTCACACACTTAGGCACAATTTCCAGTGTGGCGTAGAGCTCTTCATGGGGTTAAATCTTCCCGGACACAAGATGAAACTTTATTCCCTCTCGCACTCTCTCTCCCTCTCCTTTTCTCTGTTTTTTACACTCTGCTCCTCACCTGACCCTGGCCTGCAACAGAGAATAACACACACTGTACACTCCAATTCAAGGCTGTGTTTGAGAAACGTTTTATAAATGTGTTAGTATTGACTGTCACTGTGTTTTGTGAATGAAAGAGCTTTGTGGAATGTTGTTGTGCCGTTTCAGATACAGCTTTGAATCTTTGGGGTCCTTTGAAAGCTGTGAGGATGTTTGTATTGTCAAACATTGTGAATCTGTCAACAACGATGTTAAATGTGGGTTAAACTACTATTCTTCATGAAAAATTGCAGTGGACTAGCTGTATACTAAAGGCCATATGGCATTAGTCGAGATATTTGATGAGAGATATTCAAGTTTCTGTTAAAAAATAGTCTTTTGTATAGGCTTTTTTTTTTCTAGAATTTATAGGCTAAGAATTTTTTTTTTTTCCTTTCAAATGTTTCACTGGTACACTTTTATTTATTTATATTTATTTAAATCTAATATCTATTTAAATCTAAATAAAAAGCTACATGATATGATTGGCTGAAATTGCACATGAAATGGTAAAACATATTTGTTTATATGTTATAGAAATATATGTTACATGTTGCATCTGAAGTCTTCATATATATATATATATATATATATATATATATATATATATATATATATATATATATATATATATAAATAAATAAATAATGTATTTAATTCTTTAATCTATTTTTTTAAGAGGTTCCATTTGTTAACCCCTTAACTATCACTCTCATTTTTGAACATAGACATTAAGGTGCACTATCCAAACTAAATTTTTTATAATTTATGAACGAAAACATTTTGTAATGTGATTTTTATGTTCCATTTTCATGGTAATGCAATGTCTGATTTTAAAATAGCTTTCATAAGATGAATTTTGAGATTTTTAAATTTTCAATTGATATATAATTTCTGATGATTACTAAAGTGTGATAGAGAAAAAGGCAACGAAGAAGACTATTCTGCCCTGGCAGTGGTGTTCCGAACCAAAGCGCTGACAGATAGTTAACGGAAATAAAGCACCATCACTCGTTTTTCTTGCGCACGTGATGCACACTTTACTTGATTTTCTTGTAAAACTAAAAAGGAAATCACAAAGGTAGAAATTACAAAATGATTACAAAATACCGTAAATAACATACAACTTCCATGTTTATAAACATTCGGTAACATATTTAAACAACTGAATAAACAATCAAAGCGCATTAGTGACGCGCACATATATCGAAATTACCACATTAGCATGTTAGCTATAAGATTGCGATGGATTTCAGGACAGAACATCAATCTTTAAACATGTCAATATTGACCCTTTTTCATCAAACTAACACAGAGGAAGTATTACAGATGTTTTCAAAATAAAATTAGTGACTTACGGTCGTATCTACCACAAGGACTGAAAGCAAACAACAACTGGTCCCTAGACGCCGATCACAGTCTCTTCTTAACTTTTTAAACTTCCGGTTACGTTCTAGAGAATAGTGCAATAACATTTTTCACCACTAGATGTCACAAACGAACCTCTAAAATAAATCAAGGCACAGCTTACAAAAATGAAACAAACATTATACGGAACACTCCCCGCCTGGTATATCTTAAGTTATACCACTATGCATCTTGATTGCCAGATAAAAGTAAGGCTATGTCACATATAGGTCTTAAGTACTCTCTGACGACCCCCTGCTTTGCAGTCTTCACCATGACCTTACGAATTTTCCCATCAGATGAGGCTACAGTCTTTGTTATGAGACCAGTTGGCCACTCACTGCGCTTAGCTTCCCCATCCTTCAACAGAACAAGGTCTCCTTCTTGAATATTCTCTCTCTCCTCCGTCCATTTCCTTCTGGATTGTAAGGTGGACAAGTACTCCTGCTTCCATCGCTTCCAGAATGAATCCGCTAACATCTGGACTTGTCGCCACTGACTTTTGTGCAGGTGACCAAACTCAAAGTTTCCTGGTGGAGCTGGAGCAACACTTGCTTTCTGAGTTAAGAGCATCGCTGGCGAGAGAACTTCTGGCATACTTGCATCTGTTGAAATTGGGGTTAAGGGACGGGAATTCATAATGGCCATGACTTCTGCCATTAAAGTTGTTAAGACCTCATGAGTGAGTCTTGTGGGAGTTTTCATCAAAAGCGCCTCCAGAATACGTCTGGCTATCCCGATCATCCTTTCCCACACCCCTCCCATATGAGAGGAGTGTGGAGCATTGAATGTCCATGTGCAGCTTTGATTCCGCAAGAAGCCCTTCAGCTCCGAGTCGCTACTGTCGATTTGAAGTTCTTTCACTGCTCCAACAAAATTCGTCCCTCTGTCAGAACGAAAATGCTTCACTGGCCCTCTGACAGCCAAAAAACGTCTCAAAGCACAAATAAAGCTTGATGCTGATAGGGACTCCATGACCTCCAAGTGAACTGCCCTGGTACTCAAGCAGCTAAATATGACAACCCATCGCTTGTTCTCAATATTGTGTCCTCTTGTCTTGCGTGTCACCACAGTGAAAGGTCCGAAAACATCAAGACCTGTGTGTGTGAAGGGTGGATCTACAGAAACCCTGTCTGGGGGCAAAGCCGACATCTTCTGACTCTCCATCTTACCTCTCAGCTTCTTGCATAGCACACATTTGTGGATGATATTTGAAACAAGTCTTTTGCAGCTGACAATCCACAATCCGGCACTACGTATAGCGCCCTCCGTAAAATGACGGCCTTGATGAGCCACTTGATCATGATAATGCTGAATTAAAAGATCAGTCACATGATGGTTGGGCGGAAGAATCAAGGGATGCTTCTCTGGATCTGAGATGTCAGCATAGTGAATGCGACCCCCAACTCTTAACAGACCTTCCTCGTCCACAAAAGGGTCAAGTCTTAGGAGTGTGCTACGCTGCGAGATTTTACCATACTTGATCAGACTCTCAAACTCCTCTCTGTACACTTCTCGCTGTACAGTTTTAATTATAGTCGTCTTAGCTTGTGATGTCTCTACATCTGAAGTCTTTGCACACCAATGCCACTTTCGACAGAGACTGTTATGTAGAGATTGTGAGAAGGATTTCGCGATGTGAGTAAGAGTAGTGACAGCTCTCACCAAAGATCTCCATCTCGAGAAACGTTGGAATCTGTTTGAGTCTAAAGACTGCTCAGTAATGCCAGTTGCCAGGGCGTTCACTTGAGGGCGAATTTCAACATCCTCTTCTGTTTGGACAAGTCCATAGGATTCCTCCACACTACATCCTATAGGATGACAATCCCTAAGGAACTCTGGACCTGAAAACCAGTTGGTAAGAGGTAAGTGGGCTGCTGTCATGAACCTGGTGGCATGATCTGCTGGATTCTGCTCCGAACAGATGTAGTGCCATTGACTAGGTTCTGTGGCTTTCCTTATGCGTGTAACTCTATTAGCCACGTACATATAGAATCTGCGTGTTACATTGTGAATGTAACCGAGCACTATGCGACTATCAGTATAAAAATGGATGTTGTGAAGCTCCAGGTCAATTTCTCCTTTTATGAGTTCCATCAACTCTACAGCCATCACCGCTGCGCATAACTCAAGGCGTGGAACAGTATGCGCTGGAAAGGGGGCTAACTTGGATCTTCCCATTACAAACCCCACATGAGGCTGTCCATTCAAGTCTATCACACGAAGGTATGCTACCGCAGCAATGGCTAAAGTAGAAGCATCCGAGAAGATACACAGCTCTCGAAGTTGAGCTCCACACACTGAGGTTGGGACATAAGCTCTGGGTATCTGCAATCGATCAAGTTCTGCTAAAGATGAAGTCCATGCCTTCCATGGACCTTCTTTGTCTGAGGGAAGAACGGTGTCCCAATCCTCCTGGATTGTTGAAAGTTCCCTCACTAGAGCTTTGCCTTGCATAGTGATTGGACAGACAAACCCTAGAGGATCATATAAACTATTGACGGTGGAAAGGATCCCTCTTCGGGTGAACGGTTTGCGATCCTGTGAAGCTTTAAATGTAAAGCAGTCTGTCTTGAGGTTCCAACTTATACCAAGGCTGCGTTGGAGAGGTATTGTGTCTTTACTGAAATCCAGGTCTTTGAGATCTTTGGCTCTTTCACTAGATGGAAAAGCTTCCATCACCGAAGCTCCGTTGGAAGCCACTTTGTGCAGATTCAAGCTTGACTTCGATAGCATTATCTGTGTGCGCTTTAGGAGATCAATGGCTTCTCTTTCAGTAGGGACAGATGTGATACCATCGTCTACATAGAAGTTGCGCAACACAAAGTTCTTAGCATCCGTTCCGCACTCCGCTTCGCCAAGTTCTGCTGCTCGTCTCAGGGCATATATTGCGACTGCTGGCGACGGACTATTGCCAAAGACGTGTACGGTCATTCTGTAATCAATGATCTCCTTTTCTGCACAGTTGTCCTTGTGCCAAAGGAAGCGAAGATAGTTGCGATGCTGCTCTTTTACTTTGAAACAATAGAACATTCGTTCTATGTCTGCCATCACAGCTACTTTCTCCCTACGGAATCGCAAGAGCACACCCAAAAGTGTATTATTGAGGTCAGGACCGCTCAGTAAAACATCATTGAGGGAAACCCCTCTGAACTGGGCACTCGAATCAAAAACCACCCTAATTTTGTCAGGTTTGTGGGGGTGGTAAACACCGAAAATCGGCAAATACCAACATTCTTCCCCTGATTGCAAGGGTGGGGCTAGTTCTGCTTGTTTATCCTCAATCACCTTTTGCATGAAGTCAAAGAAATGCGTTTTCATATTTGGTTTCTTTGAGAGAGTGCGCTGTAAAGAGCTTAGCCTCTGCATAGCTTGCTCTCTATTATTTGGGAGTTGAATCCTTGGAGAGCGGAAAGGAAGTGGCGCCACCCAGTGGCTATCCTTGTCCAGGTAAACCTCTTTGTTCATTATGTCTAAAAAGACTTTATCCTCCACAGATAGAGCTGCTTTATCGTCCTCTGGAGACCTGAAGAACACATTCTCCTTCAAACTCTTTGAATAGCTCTCATTAGATTTGAGAGAACATGGTGGGTCAGGTATGTATGACAAGAGAGGTGACTCACCTCGTTCTACAACGTTAATGCCCTTCGTGCACAAAGAGAAGTATGAAGTTCGTCCATTGAGAAGTATGTTGGTCTTGTAAGTATTCACGCTGGATTGACGATGAATGCCATCAAGACAAACTTCTCCCACTATCACCCAGCCCAGATCCAAGCGCTGTGCATACGGTGTGTTCTGGGGTCCATTGCGTTGTTCACGCACTTTGTGCACACTAAGAACATCTCGCCCCAATAGGAGAAGAATAGGAGCACCAGGATCTAAAGGCGGGATTTTATCTGACACCGCAGTGAGGTGGGGAAAACGCACAGCTACCTCAGGCGTAGGAATTTCGGATCTGTCGTCTGGTAAGGTGTTACACTCTAGCAAGGGTGGAAGAGCAACTACTGTTTTCCCATCCAGCGATTCGACGGAGAAACCACTCACTTTCCTCCCCGCCGTAGACACTATGCCTGAACACGTCTTCAATGTGTAAGGGGAAGAACTGCTAACAACGTTGAACAGATCAAAGAACTCCGACTTCACCAAAGATCTATTACTCTGCTCATCCAGTACAGCATAAATGCGTTTGGCCTTCTCACACTGATTAGAGGGATAAACTTTCACGAGACAGATCTTTGAACATGATTTAGGCTTACTAGAATCTCCGCAAATCTCAGTGCACTTGTTGGTGACCTCAGCACTGTCCTCACCTGTGTTTTCCATAATTTGCTCTGCCTTTGACTCAGGCACTTCAACAGACCATGGAGCAGGTCCTGGATGCATGGCTGCAACATGTCGATCACTGTTGCATTCTCTGCACTTAATCAACGCTCTACAGTCTCTTGCAACATGCTTAGTGGAAGCACAACATTTAAAACAGATAGACATTTCCCTCAGGTGTGCTTTTCTTTCATCCAAATGCTTGCTCCTGAACGTACGACACTTGTGGAGTGGATGAGGCTTATTGTGCATAGTGCAAACCTTGTCTGGTTCTACATTTCTTTCTGAGGTTCTGTCTTGGTTTGATTGTGCAGCCATTACTTCAGTTTTCTTGACGAAGACAGAAGTTCTATTACTTGACCTGGCAGCTCCGTCAGCTTTCATGCTGTTCAAACAGCCAGTTGAAGCGAGTGCAAAACTAGGATCGTTTCTAGTTCTTGCCTGTCTACTAACAAATTCAACAAAGAAGCTAAAAGGAGGAAAATACACATTATAGTCTTCTTTGTATCTGGAACCTTGCGTTATCCATTTGTCTTGAAGACTGAATGGGAGTTTTTCTACAATGGGGTTGACTCCTCTTGCTGTATCGAGGTAAGCAAGTCCAGGTAAACGGCCACTCTCTTTGGCAGACTGCAGCTCAAGCAGCAAATCTCCAAGGTCTCTTAGACGATGGGTGTCTTTGTTTGTGATGCGAGGGAAAGCGTCAAGTCTTTTTAACATTGCCTGCTCGATGACCTCCGGACATCCATAGCAGTCCTCCATGCGACGCCATATCACTCCAACTCCTACAGTTGGATTACTGACATAAACTGCTTTAATTCGTTTGGCATGACTAGAGGAATCAGGACCAAGCCATCTGACTAGAAGGTCGATCTCCTCCCTACTAGTTAAATTGAGTTCACTGGTTACAGCTTTAAAAGACGTTTTCCACGCCCAGTAATTTTCAGGGCAGTCATCAAATCGAAACAAGCCGGAACTCACCGTTTCTTTCCTAAGCAAATATGTAGTGAAGTCATTTGCGTGTGGCTGTGCTGGAGCAGAGCACCCAGCAGGTACTTGTGAGGACGGGTCTGATTCACGCTGTGTACGTACTGGATGACTTTGACGCATCACCTCATCATCTCCATCAAATGGCTCAGTCTTAACTTGTGAAGGAAAACCTTGGTGGCCATGTTGAACTGTGTGTTTCTGCCTCATAGGAACGTTCTCTGCACAGGAGGCTTTTACTTTACACGCTGCCGCTTTAGCTCTTGCTGTGATAGCAGCTGCACTAGACGAAGATTTCGTAGAGCGATGTGATCCGCCTGACCGTGATCTTATTTCTAAAGCTTGGTCAGCTTCCTCTGTTTTCTTGCAAGGCTGTGACTCCTCCATCCTGATGCTACAGTGTAACTCGATAAGATTGCGCTTGCTTGTCTTCTCCCGCTGTGCAGACGACCTTTTACTATTCTGCCCTGGCAGTGGTGTTCCGAACCAAAGCGTTGACAGATAGTTAACGGAAATAAAGCACCATCACTCGTTCTTCTTGCGCACGTGATGCACACTTTACTTGATTTTCTTGTAAAACTAAAAAAGAAATCACAAAGGTAGAAATTACAAAATGATTACAAAATATCGTAAATAACATACAACTTCCATGTTTATAAACATTCGCTAACATATTTAAACTGAATAAACAATCAAAGCGCATTAGTGACGCGCACATATACGAAAGCGATTGCACAGCTCCGTTAGCATGTTAGCTATCAGATTGCGATGGATTTCAGGACAGAACATCAATCTTTAAACATGTCAATATTGACCCTTTTTCATCAAACTAACACAGAGGAAGTATTACAGATGTTTTCAAAATAAAATTAGTGACTTACGGTCGTATCTACCACAAGGACTGAAAGCAAACAACAACGCGTCACTAGATGCCGATCACAGTCTTTTCTTCTTAACTTTTTAAACTTCCGGTTACGTTCTAGAGAATAGTGCAATAACATTTTTCACCACTAGATGTCACAAACGAACCTCTAAAATAAATCAAGGCACAGCTTACAAAAATGAAACAAACATTATACGGAACAAAGACTTTTTTGTGACAAAGGTCAGAACTCAGAACAGTGGTAAAATATCTATTTAGGAGTCTTAGACCTTTCCAACGATATATAGTTTGTCATGATTAGTATAGGATTTAATTGTAATATAGCGAAGTAACCTTAGGCGTCCCGTATAGGGGACGGTGACTTAACATTAGTTAACATGTTAAGTAAGGGATAATGTACAGGCAGTCGTAGTTGACGAGAAATAGTTCCCGTGATCAGGACCCTACGCGAAGCGGAGGGTCTTGTATCATCACACGCTGGGCTTATTTGCCGGAGCAACTACAGGTTGCCTGTACATTATCCCGCTTATTACACGGCTACTAAGCCATGGCGAAAACTGACATGAATATGAATTTGAAACATTTTATTGGCATATTTGTTTTAAATTAACGGTAATCTTGTTTATGCGCGGGAGGGATTTTGGTAAAATATCTATTTAGGAGTCTTAGACCTTTCCAACGATATATAGTTTGTCATGATTAGTATAGGATTTAATTGTAATATAGCGAAGTAACCTTAGGCGTCCCGTATACGGGACGGTGACTTAACATTAGTTAACATGTTAACAATAGTTAACATGAACATACTTCTAAATCATTTTTTAATCTTAATATTAATATCAGTATTTATTTAATACATTATTAAAATCAGAAGTTGTATCTGTTAATATTGGTATTACTGGTATTATATTACCATAATAGACCTGAGCTTATATTAACTAACAATAAACAGTTGTATTTATATAAATTAATGTTAATGACTAAAAAACAAATGTACAAATGTATTGCTTATTGTTGGTTAATATTAGTTGTTAGCTAATGTATTAACTAACGTTAACTATTGAGACCTTATTGTAGAGTGTTACTTTTATTATTATTATCATTATGATCATTTTTATTATTGGACTTATGTGTGACCTTAAAACTAGATGTGGAAGAGATCAGAAAAGAGGATCATAAACATTCTAGCATCTAGATCCTTTTAGAGTGAGGTTTTCTATCAGTTTAAGCTCCACTCCCCAACAGCACTCAAAATACAATCAATAATCGACTAACATTTTTACTAGCTTTTCTGTCCCGCACGTAGCATATTTTGATTTGTTGACGTTTCCGGCTCGGCATTTGTTGAAGATGCGAGGTGTAAATGAGTAAATATCTTGCTCAATTGCAGTCTCTCTCTCATCTTCTGGTCTGCGTGTTTTTCTTAATCGACGTACTATAAACATTCTGTCAATCTCGATGAGCTTGTAATCATGAAACGCCACACTGTGCTGTTGCTCTGTTGCTGTTTCCGTCTTATGTTTGCTTTTTATCGTGTTCTGTAACACTTGTCCTGCACTTGTTTTCGAAACCATAGTCAAGCAACACAAAACAACCTCTATTGACAGACCCACAATTTAGAGCCCAGCTTGTGTGTATATGTGTGTGTAAAACGCTTAATTTAGCCTGTTTTGTTAGTCATTTTGTTTATTTTTCAAACAGAATGATTGCCTGGTGGGGAGCCACAGTAACTTGTAATGCTGGTCTCCAATCTCTCTGTCTCTCTGCGGATGCCCCCAACACCCCCTCCACTCCCGCCGAGTGGAAATAGTTTTTTTATTTTTACAGATGTCACCCATTGTACACTTACAAAATGCTGTCTGCTCTGCATCATGTAAGTTTGGTTTATTTTGAGGGCTGCGTTTCTCTCTCTAAAAGGTGCAATGCGAGTAAATTCAGGATTTCTAGAAATCAGTTAAGAGGTAAACAAGATAACGAACATGTTGTGAGTTGATTAGGAGCTGAACGTGTCACATTCTTGTGGTCTGTAGTTTCACAGCACAGCTGTGGGTTTGTGTTTTCTGTCACTTGTTAACACAAAACAGTCCATTCACACTCTTTCACACAAACAGACACAAACACTTGTATGAAGCGGACACTGCTGCCCTTTTGAACAGGCTGGATAATTGGCCCCATTCAGTTACTGTGTGTGTGTTTGTGTGTATTTGTGTGTGTCAGTATCTGTTGTCTGTATATAGGATGTGAGGAGAGGATGTGGAGAAGGAAGTGATGGGTTGTTTTATGCCTCTTCATAATTAAAGAATTGCTTTGATTTCTCTAAAAACCTGTCTGTGTGTGGGGGAGACAAAAGGGGGACGGAGTTCATTGTCTGAGTTTTCTGAACTCCCACATGCATTTTATAATTGAAAACACTAATACTTATATATAAATATGTTAATTAAATGCAAATATTCTGTATTTAAATCTGAAGTAAAGTGTAATATCTCATATATATTCCATATATTTTTATATAAATATATACACACATTGTAATTGGATGTAATAAATTTATAACGTCGCATTATATAATTGTATACAATTCATTTTGTAATAATTTGTCATTTTTCTCTTACAGGTAAATCTGGAGTACATGGAATAAACAAGTCTTCAGGAAGGAAAATACTGACACATTATACACACACACACACACAATTAATTTTGTAGACAATCCCAAAATAATTATATGGTGGGCAAGACTGGAAATGTTCACTGTGACTACTGTGAAAAATATTAAAATGTATTAAAAATTGTGGGTAGGCTTTATATAAAAACATGTTTATGTTTATTTAATAATGTTTTTTAAGTGTATAAACCATCTATAAGCACTAAAGCATATCACAGGAATATGGTGCATGGGATGAGTCAGTTTACATGTTTACAATCTTGCACTAAAAAGATATTTTGATGTGAATTGTAATTAATATGCATTTTGATGTCATGCAGTCAGGTCAGACAAACCCTACTGTGATAATGTCAGACAGACAGACAGGAGATGAAGTCACATCAAGTAGAGATGGTCACAGAGTCACAGCCGCTTCCGGAGTTAAATGTTTCGGAAAGATCTGACAGAGGCTGTTTTTTTTCTCTAGCACCTGAAAGACACAAAGGTACTGTACATTGTTTTAGATGCTACTTATAGTACTTGCTATTATGTGAGAGAACCGTACCCAGGATTCCCTCCTGCTCCAGTTCCTCTTCTATCACCATCAGACGATTGTATTTGTCCATTCGCTCTCCTCCTTTCAACCCGCCCAGTTTGAGAAAGGACACGCCTGACCCTACAGCCTTTAAACACACACATACGGTGAGGTCCACAAGAAAGAAACTGCAATTCAAAATTTAATTAAACCTGAAAAGTT
>JAFVLL020037542.1:0-32704 GCA_021397915.2 Tor tambroides | reverse complement strand
AAAACTATGAAAGACTCAAATGACTAAAATGTGACTAAGACTATTAAGCATTTTCGTCTCAAGATAAAGACTAAGACTAAATCAAAAATGCCTGCCAAAATTAACACTGATTTGAAGTGAAGGTACTTGGTGAACATATACTATGTATGGAGAGCGTTCACTCAGTATCGTTATCTCATTTTTGACCAAGATGGCTTTTAGAGGCTTTTGCATTGGAACTCTTCATATATATATATATATATGTATGTATGTATATATACCCTCCCAGCCGGTCTGTGAGAATATTTTCAAAACGTAACTGGTCCGTGGGATAAAAAAGTTTGGAGTCTCCTGCGTTAGTTATTTTAAACAAATCTTGTTTAAAATCAATTGTTTATAGCATCACATAATTGTCATTGCAAGATGATTTGCATTAACATGACAGGTCAGCATACATTTAAACTTACATTTAAACCTAAAACTCAATGAGAGAAATTTTTCTCTTGGTTTATGCAGATCCATCTGATACACTATCCATTTTAGCTTTAATAATATTTAGCAAACTGTGTATTAATCTTGAGCCATATACATATATGCAAATTCTCTAGTAGTAGTAGTTCATGATGTCTGTGTGTGTGTGTGTGTGTGTGTGTGTGTGTATGTATGCATGGTTCAGGTTATGATGGCAAGATGTCAAGATGGCAACATTCAAAATCCCTGTCTTTGTAGGAACATTTTTTGGTCCCCATGAGGAAACAAGTTTATAATTCATACAGAATTATGTTTTTGAAAATCTAAAAATGCAGAAAGTTTTGTGTGAGGGGTAGGTTTAGGGATAGGGTTAGGGTTAGGGTTAGGGGTTAGAAAATACAGTTTGTGCAATATAAAAACCTATGAAATGTCCCCATAAAACATGGAAACCCAACACACAACGTGTGTGTGTGTGTGTGCGCGCGCGCGCGTGTGTGTGTGTGTGCACGTGTGCGTGTGTGTGTGCATGCATATGCATGTTTGCATTAATGTTTGCATGACCTCTTGCAAAAGACCTCTTGCTGCTCAATCTCTGAATCTTCAGCCTGTTGCTCTATGGCCTTATGACCTTAGCTGCCCAAGCAAACAGTGAATGAATGTTTGAAAGCCTGAAGGGCCGACGCATTGACACCAATTACTAAAACAGGATGAGCTCTTTGAACTTTGACTCAATGACACAAAACACAACGTCAGACAGATGCCATTCTTATCTTTTTGATTACCTAAACACAAATATTCATGTTTGGAAGCCCCAATGGTCAGGTCTTAGTTTGGGGACCAAATCTCACTAACTATTAACTATAACTTTTCCCTCAATAAACTCACATACATACATATATACATACATAAATACATACATACGTAATAAAAAAACTTTTCACACTCTTTATTGACATGTATTAATATGTTTTTTCACTGGCCTTATGAACTGATTGTGGGTGTTATTTTACTTGTTGAGCTTAAATGAAAACTAAATGGTAATTAAATTTTGCCACAGAAAGATTGCAAATGACTCTACTTTTGTTAACGCCCCATCTGATTTTCTCTAGCATTTCTGGATAAACAGGTCTTTGCCAGAAACTTTGCGTGTGACATTTGTGATGTGGCTCAGTTCCTATCAGCTCTGAAAATTCTGTTCAGTTGTTAGAAATCACAGAGAACTGAATGAAACAGTTATAATGCCCTAGTATCAGAGTCGATTCAGATGTTGCTTTTGTTCTGTGGAAATGAAAGCATCAGGGCCACCTTCTTCATTGAATACCATGTTTCTGTATTCATAAGTTCATATTAAACAACATAAATATTTAAAATGATTTCTACAAGTTTTATGAAAGACATTCTATATCATGCATTTCATGGTACAGTATTTTTGACACTTAATATACAGCTTGGTGGTGTAAAGATGACAATATTCAGTGTGTTAACACATTAACTTTCGCAGTCCCTAATATTTATTTTCTAACTTATTTAATAGATGAAATCCAGTAATGTCCCTCTGCTTATAGTCCTCAGATGGAGTGATGGATAAATTCCTCAGTAATAAATATCACCATATGAGTTCAAAGATGGCAGATAGAATTTGTTTTGAATTATTTTATCTGTTGTTGTAATGTTCACCAGTAAACTGTTTTAGAATCAGAATGTGAAAATGAATTCTAATTTCCTATTTCTCCTGTGTGATATGTTCAGTATGACCCAGACAATTCAGGCTTCATCAGTACTGAACGTTTCCGAGACCTGCTTGCGGCTCATGGATCAGAACTGGACCCCCACAAGCTGGAGGTTCTTCTTGCCCTGGCTGACGGAAATGCTGATGGAAAGATCTGCTACCAGGATTTTGTTAACCTGGTGAGTTCTGCAGATGAACTTGAGGTGAGGTTTGTAGAACTTCTGACCCTGAACTAAAAGCCAAAACGTGGAATGTTCCATTCCACTTGCATGGGAATGCCTTCAAATCTGTGGGAAAATCTGAACGCCACCCATCCTCAATCTCACACCCTCTTCTGCCCTTTTCCCTGTCTCTTTCTCATTCTCCCTCAGTCTTTCTTTCACACATACAACAACTCTTCAAAGAGTCTCATTGTTCACCACAGTGGATGGAGAATAGAGCTATAGTGCTATAAAGCAATGCAGTGAAACTTTGAATCAGATTCTGTGTTTTGATTGGTTGCAGCAGGTCATGTGAAAGTGGGACAGAGAGGAATGAGGAGCATGCAATTGGGGTCTCTACACTTCTATTGTTCCTGTACAGCTCTCATTCATTGTCCACTATAACAATGTGAGAACAGAGATACAGGGGAAGACAGTTTGTAATAACAAGTAGTGGATGAAAATTTTATTTTAAGGGATGAGAAAAAAAACAGTAGAAGGGAAATGCAAGAGGGAGGGATGGAAAATTCAATATAAGTGCATTAATAGCCGTGTTTCACCATTGTGTTCACTGTGATGGAAAGCAATTAAAGTGTGGCAGCACCGCTCCATTATGCCATTTTCTGAGAATTTTTTTCAGCTGGCTGTACCATGGTGCCCCGACAGTATAGAACATGGCAGAGATATCACAGTTTGTGTATGCACTCTCTAAATCCCATATTGTTTGACTTTTCCTTGTGTGGTTTCCATGGAAACAGCCAACACAAAGATCTTCTATAAATCATTATGCCATAGGAAAGTGCATCCCAGGGAGCACTTAACGTCTGTTTGTTTTTGTGGAGAATTTGTAAAAGTATGTATTAGGTGTGTATATAAGGAGTTATGGCACATAGACTGTAACTGTTAATGTGAGATCTTTTATTAAAACTGATGGGTAACAGCAGGAAGAAATGAATAGAGGTTGTTTTTGAGGTTGAAGTAAGCAGCACAAGAAACATTTTCTTTCACATCATGATAAATATATGGTTATGTTTCCATCTTCAGTTAGTTAATCAAGTAATCACTAACAGAAAAGTCTGGTAACACGTTTCATTAGGTTATTGTTAAGAATATGGATTAAGCACCATGAACAAAAAACGAACAATAATTTGGCACCATTCACTGATTATTAATGTTAATGGTTAATGTTACTTTCTACATATATTATGAAGATTTGGATTTTGCATTATGCATTGTTAACATTTCCAGATGTATACAGTAATTAATAATGAACAACAGTATACTAATATATTAATATTAACCTAAATTAATAAATGTTAATGGATGTACAGTTTTGTAAAAGTGTTACCAAATGTACCCTTGTGCTACCATGTACTTTGTTTAGTTTTTTGGACAAACCATGGTATTCTTTAAAGTATCTTGGAGTATCATGTAAATACCTGTAATTACATAATTATTCAGCATTATAGTATATATGAAACCACCAATACTATACTGTACTGGTAATACTATTTGATGCCATCAGTGTACTATGGTTACATTTTTTGAGAAAACCATAATGAATTTTTTTTCTATAGAAAAATTCAAAAGGACAACATTTATTTGAAAATCTTGACTGTCAACTTTGATCAGTGTAATGAATCCTAGTTGAATGAAAGTATTAGTTTAAAAAAACATCCTTAATTTTTCAATTATAATCTATATCAAAGCTGGCCAGTGTGCGTATGTATTTTGTTTTGTCTGTACATGTGTATATCTATATCTATATCAAACAAAAGTGTACTGATGTAACATCAGTAGAAACACTTTGCAGTGTGTGCATATTCATCGACAGAATCTCATTTGAGGTGAGCTGTTATCCAGGCGGGGGTCTGCAGTCGTTATTTCCCGGCTTTAGTTTTTCACAAAGTTGGATTCTTTCCTGTATTTAACAGAGTAAAGAGTTTTTACAGCTTTACCGTGTGAATCGTGTGAAACTGTAAGCTTTGTAGGTCAGCTTAGACATTTCATTTGATCCCAATGTGATGGCAAAGGCAACATCTTTAGGGGCTTTCCAACTAAATTTCTTCATCCTTCTCAGGGCCTCTTCCACTACTTACATAATGCATGACCTGTATTCCTGATCAGGAGCCTGGCATGGGATAAAAGAACATTCCAGTTTTTTGAGGAGGGCTTTTTGCCTCAGCAGTGAAAAGCTTGTTTGAACAGTATTGTCTCATATGCACAAACACACACACATGCAATAACTTACACACTGTTTGTTACACAGCTGCTCTGAGATTTGGAGATGAGTGTGGAATCTTTAATCGGTTGCTAAGTGACAACAGTGGCATTCTGTCTGTGGCAGAGAAGGGGGGCGTTGGATGTGGGATAGGGTGCACTGTCAAAGACAGAAAGACAGCTCATAGACCAATAACATCAGGGATATTTCCCAAAAAGCACAGGTGGTGAATTAGTGTAGTTACAGATTCTGAAGGGGAAAAAAAACATCCATAAAGATTATTAAGAATTACAGTAAATGCCCTCACAGATAAATGTTTCTGACAGCCTGTATATAAAAACCAAAACTGATTGACTTGATCATATGCATATTTACAGTAAAGTGCTGATAAACATGACTGTTCTATTCGTGTCATGTTTTTTTTTTCTTTTTTCAGATGAGCAACAAGCGCTCAAACAGTTTCCGTCGAGCGATCCTGCAGGGGAGTCGGCAGCTCAGGAATTCCGCGTTGAGAGAGGAAGTGGGCTTGGGTCTGTCTCGGAGACTTGTGCGTCACGTTGCCTATGAGACTTTGCCAAGAGAGGTGGACCGCAAGTGGTACTTTGACAGTTACACCTACTGTCCACCACCATGGCTTATGCTGGCCATCACTATAGCAGAGGTTAGAATGAACTTTACTATTGAAGATTATTAAAAGAAAAAAATATATTTCCCATTGCTTCTGTGAAGAGTTTTTTTTTTTATTGAACCTCAAAACATAACAGCAGATGCTTTGTTTCTTCTTTGTATTAGGTGACTTTAACTACTGTGTAGGCTACTTATGTTAAAAATGGTGCAGTGTTACTGTGTTCATTTTGGATTGTAAAGCACTTTTGCTGCTATTGAGGTGGGATAAGGTTAAGGTTAGAGACAGGTTTGGTTTAAAGGTGAGTTAAGGATTATGGGTAATTACTGTAATTATACATGCAAATGCAGAAATTAAGTCTTTCAGTCTTTCAGTTGTGATTTAAAACAATGTAAAAACACAACTGAAAGACTGTATCCAATGACTAATTTAAATGTTAGTACATAGTAGTCTAATACATGTAATATTGTATAAAGTGGGTCCTGCTGTTCTAAATAGATTAAAGTCACCAGAGAGTACACTAGTCAGATGCCTGTGCTTGAACTCTCCTTTAAAATTAATGAACAAATAATGAATAGAGCGTAATTAAATGGAAAGTCTTCCTCCAATCCCAGCAAAAATGCTGGATATGCAAATCTTTATACCAGGCCCCACTTTTCAGTATTAGATAATATGAATCAAACTCAACAGATTCTAGTAAGCTGCCTCAATGCTTATGCCTGCAGCTGAATAATTACCTCTGTTGTAGTGGTCTACATAGGCAGAAACTTTCAAATTGTGCGCTGCAGGAGACTCCATCCTCCACACGGCTTGCCCTGTGTAGATGTGGGAATACTCAAGTCTTTCCCAGCATCTCATGTCAGGGAAACACCCTGGACAGATTGCTGGTCCATCACAGGCCCAACAGACACATTCACACTCTCACTCATACTTACTCAATTTAGTGTCTCTAATTCATCTGACCTGCATGTCTTTAGATTGTGGGGGAAACTGTGGGAGTACTCAGAGAGAAAAACAAAGGAGAGCACGCAAACTCTAAATTAAAAGGCCTTCCGGCTCAACCAAGACTTGAACTTGGGACCTTCTTGCTGTGAGGTGATAGTGGTACCCACTGAGTCACTGTACCACCCTGCATGGGTGGCTTGACTAGTAATTCATTTTCATGAAGTTTGACATTAACATGTTGATAAGCTAAAGCTATTGCTCTAATAAACATAAAAATTCTTCTATATTTTTTTTATTTGGGGTAAAATAAATGTTTAATTACAAGTTTTTTTTATTAATTTGTAGTGAATAAAATGTTTTTTAATATTTAACATTAAAATTTTTCTCACCATCAGTGAATCGATTTAATACACAATATACAAAGCAGCAAATTGGAATGATTCTTAAAGAACCATGTGACAGAATTACAATTTAAGAGTATATTAAATTAGAAAAATGTTTTAAATTATTTTAAAATTGTTTTAAATTGTAATATTTCACAATGTTACAGTTTTTGCTGTATTTTTGATCAAATACATGTAGCCTTGGTGAGCATAAGAGGCTATTTTCAAAAATATTGAAAAAGCTTACTGGCCCCTAATTTATGGACGGTATGTACTGTATCATATGCTGTCTTAGAATTCTACAGCTAGCTTCCAAAGCAGCATAATTATGTTTCCTACCATTCAGAACAGGCATTGTGTGTAGAGTGCACTTAAAATGCTTCCTCTGTAGGCAGCCCACTGTGTTTTGAAGGACAGCAAAAGTGTCACAATAGTAACAGGCTCTTACTTTCCACATTGTCCTCAGGTTGTTGTCTTTATGTATTACGGATTCCAACTTAACCGCTGGGTTCTGCAAGTGTCATCACCATACTTCCTGAAGGGTCCATTGCCATACCACCCGCAGCTCAGAGCTCAGGCCTGGCGCTACCTTAGCTACATCTTCATGCACGCAGGGTGAGTTACACACTAATTATATTATTATGGGATAAAGTGACTCATTATGTGGTAACACGTTATAATAACGTTCAGTTGTAAGTCATTTATAAGTGATTAGTTAATGATGAACTAATCATTTACAAAACATTCATAAGCAATTAATAAGTGATATGCTAACAATTTGTGTATGTTTTGTTAATTCATTTACAAGTCATTTACAAGTAATTAGTTAATGATGAATTAATCATTTACAAAACATGACTATGTGTTCATAGATGATTAATAAGTGATATGTTCCAGATCCTTAATGGTTAATAGTTACTAGTTAACATATTATTAATCACTTATAAATCATTGAAATGTCAACATTGTACTATTATCTCAATAAACATTATAAATCATTTACAAAGCTTTCTGCATCCCCTAATCTAAAGTTCATAAATCGCTCATGCTACACATCATTTACAGATCTTTCTTTACCGCTATAAATGATCTGTAGCTGAGATTAACATTTATAAACTTTTTGCATCCCCTCACCTAAAGTAACTATCATCAAGCTGTAAATGTTTTACAAACCTTCTGGTTACATGTTATTTGTGTGTGTATATATATATTCACGCACACACAACTGGAAACCATAAGGTTTGTAAAACATTTACAACTGATGAGTAGTTTACACTTTAGATTAGGGGATGCAGAAAGTGTTATAAATGCCTTGTATACAGCTACAGATCATTTGTAACAGGTAAACAAGATCTACAAATGATGTGTAACACGTTTACAAGTGATGAGTAGTTTACACTTTATATTAGGGGATGCAGAAAGCTTTGTAAATTATTTATAACATTTATTGAGATAATAGTACAATGTTGACATTTCAATGATTTATAAGTGATTAATAATCTATTAACTAGTAACTATTAACCATTAAGGATCTGTTTGATAATTTCATGATGCTATTTTTTAAAGATAACTTATGACAGATTTGTAAATCGTTAGCAAATTACTTAATCATTTCTGAACGTAAAGTCATGTTTTGTAAATGATTAGTTCATCATCATCAAATCACTTGTAAATGATTTATAACTTAATCTACAAAACATAGATAAAAATATTAACATATCACTTATTAATCATCTATGAACGCATAGTCATGTTTTGTAAATGATTAGTTCATCATAAGCTAATTATAAATGATTTGTAAATGAATTAACAAAACATACACAAATTGTTAGCATATCACTTATTAATCGCTTATGAATGTTTTGTAAATGATTAGTTCATCATTAACTAATCACTTATAAATGACTTACAGCTGAACGTTATTATAAAGTGTTACCGAATAGCTTAAACTTCCTTTGCAGAAAAATAGTCCACTACACTCATCCTTGCAACAGTATTAAAATATTAATTGATATACAAGTATTGAACTGAAATCTAAGTTACTTGTCAGTGCACTAGCTAGTTAACACACAGTAATCATCAGGTCTCTTATTTACTTTTACTTTACTTTACTTTTAGTCATTTAGCAGATGCTTTTATCCAAAGCGACTTACAAATAAAAAAAAGTAACTAAAACAAAGTCAAAACTCTGTAAATACTATATATACACACACATTTAAGAAAATAAATGAAATAAAAATGACAAATGCATACATTTCAAAACTAAACATTTAAATAAATAAAAAAACTAAAAACAATTCAAAATATTAAAACAACAAAAGGTATAATAATGCTTCTAACATAACACTAAGCTAAACACCAAAAAAACATGTGTATGTAGAGCCACACACATATACATACATAAAAATAAATTCAATATATATATTATTTCATTCCCATGTAGTATGAAGTACTAAAATAACTAAAATTAAATAAAACTAAAACTTAATAAACAACCAATACAGACATCAACACTGAGCCAAATACACGTTTTAAAAACAACAAGAACAACTTACTTACACATAGTAAGAAATGGTTATAAAAACTGAAACAGAAGTGAAGCAAGTAGTAGGAAAGAGGAAAAATAAAAAGTGATACTTATATCCTTTGCCGTGTCCCTGCCCGATGGAGTCGCACGGTAGAGTCGATGGTCTTTACTCTTCGGTCTTCACACGACCGCTGCCGCGGTAAACTAAACTTTTTTATACCCATCTAACAAAACACTACTCCAATTCAGCTGCACACACTTTCCTGTTAATCGCAACAAATGGCCAAGCAAGCTCCTGACACTGACAAGGGACACGATACAGTACGAGACCAAATGTGATTTCAGCACCTCTCCACACAGTAAACAAAACAAGCGTTTCCTAGCAACGACAACTGCGCTAAACACTAATGAGACAAGTAAATACACTTACAAGCTGATTTTAACTTCCGCTGATAAACTGCTTCTCTCAAAGAGTATTACTTTACACTGTCTTCTGCTGGCGCTTGAACACACTTTCCTGTTAATCGCAACAAATGGCCAAGCAAGCGCCCGACACTGACAAGGGACGCGATACAGTACGAGACCAAACGATTATGATCCCTTATGAAACCTTATGATCACTTACACACAATGAAATCAGTTACCAGAGCATGTTAGTCATTGCATGTAACTTAACACCACCTAAAACCTTTTTGAAACTGAAAAAAGCTGAATTTGCTCAAAGTAAACAAAAACTTGCCTGAGCAGCCACTAAAACCAGCAACAGAACATCTACCAAATTGTATATGCTTATTGTACAATGTGTTTATTAAAATAAAGTTTTCCAAGCCTAATATTTACAAAATTTTCTAGTTAATGCTTTTAAGATAATGTAAAAATTGGTATGAAATGAGAAAGAGATCGCTAAGTGATATGAGATACATCAAACCACTGGTATGTTACAGTTTAGTTGTCAGTACACAAAAATATTTGACAGCTCAATATTACAATTGACAAATCTGAATACAGAGAGCCATAAATAAGCAGAAATAAAACCTTTCTCTTGTGCATATAAGGCTTTCATGGTGCTTAACAAATACATTCCCTTTTTCTCTGTTGTAATTTAAAGAGCTATTTGTACCTCAAATAATCCAAGAGTGTTGTAGCCTCAAAATCCTGTTCACTGCTGCTAATTCATGCCATTTTTAGATACTTCTTTGATTAGCTGTTTCTTTTCTGGCATTTTAAAATGCTTACACCCTCAATGCAACATTTTCAGGCACACAAAATGATATTAAACCACATTTCAAAAAGCTTTTTTCTGATATGAAAGATTGAAGGCCTGTGTCCCAGGTTGATGGAGGGCTTAAGCCCCTGTGATGTGCCTGATGTGCTGTGATCTGTGAGGTTTAATGTTTTATATTACACTCATCTACAGAGTAATCTCCCCATAAACCCAAGCTAGTGATCCGCTCTGTCTGCCGCACCAACAGAATCCCAATAGGAGAACACACAGACTCTTTCACACAGACACAGGCGTTTTCAAGAGTCCCTCTCTAACCTGGTTTCATCAGCAGCAGTGGGTAGGACATGACTCATGGTGTCACAGCATTGCAGCATTAAACACCACATGATATCATCCACATGATCTCAGATGATCAGCAGTTGGAACAGAAACAGAAATGTTCTATTTGCATTGTCCACTAACCTTTTTATTTTGCCCTTCTAAATCCCCTTCATATGATTCTGCTTGTAATCTGGTGGGTAAAGGCCATTTTAAAGGTCAATACCAGAATAAAACTGGTACTTACTGTACGTGCATTGTTTTTGGCATTGTCCTGCCCTTGAAAGTTTGGATATTCTTTTAATATACCTCACAACAGATTGCTGAGACCTTTTTTATTCCACAACATGTTAATGATATTCCTTAGAAAATTTATTTTAATATTTAAACAAAACTAAGATATACATTGGATCACATCTTTACACTTTCTAAAATGTTCTTTCTTTCACAAAATTCTATCTATATCTTTTTTATAAGAGGCGAATTTGTGTTTACTGGATCAGCAAAGCAAGAGTGTTGTTGCTCTGATCTCATGTGGTGATATTCAGACCAACAGCATGATTACGATCAGTATGAGTGAAATAAGTCAAATGTGTTCTTGCTTTATCATTTAAATTTTTTTCACTGCAGTGATTTAATTATCTTTTATTCTGGAAACTGGATTTTGATCAGTTTCAGATCAGACCCCTAGCCATTCATAATTCAAGATCATTCATGCAGATTGTCCCGATAAGTAATTCAGTTCTGCTTATATTCTACTTCTGGGGACATGAACTGTCTCTTGTTGTAAAAGATGAACTGTGCTTATACTGAAGATTGGCTAATACATTCAGGGATGTTCATGTTCAGTTCAGAGATTTTATTAAAGGCTCTCCAGTTTCATTTCTTTGTTTCTTTTGTCTGTCAGGCTGATGTCTTCATCAGCATCCTGAATAAGTTATTTGTCAGTGATTCTTTCTTTTAGCTCTGTATGATCATCCTACACCATGTCTTAAGTTATATGCCCCAGTTATCTGAAGCTTAGTGAATTTCAGGTCCTTGTTCTATGAGGATAATTATTCTGACCTTGTCCTGCTTCTTATTATTTTAGATCTGGGTCCAGATTTTGCCCCACTGGGCTTCTATCAGATCTATTTGGTAGTGTTGAGGAGAGCCAAGTATGTGACATGAGCAACATTACCTGTAGTTAAGTGTTTCTCTGTCACCCAGATATGTCACTATTTAGTGCCATATTAAGGACTTTAGAAAAAAGCTGGATTAAACAAAGTTGGAATTGGGAAGTGACTCATGCCAGAATCAGGTTACTCGTGTGTCAGAGCACACCCACTACCAGGCCTCATCTCTTACATGTTACTCTATTCTGACAATTATTTGAAACTTTAATGTAAGATCACAGCCACAGTAGTTTCAGTTCTTCTATAAATTAAGGTTTATTGAAAGAAGAGTTTGTAAAGAAACAAAAATGTATTCTGTTCTCTGCTAATTAAACCTAATAGCGTCATTTGGAGTTACCCACTGGCTGTTTAAATTACCAGATATTCTTGAGTTCACCACTGACATCTGGAGGTTGATAAGGGCAGGTGGTGGCATAGTAATCGTATTCATTTTTGTTCTTTTGATCTGTGATCAATTGGATAATCTTCAAGGAAAAATGAAAAGTCCATGCAACCTTCAAAAAGAACATGATGATATCGTGAAAGTAATCTAAATGAATAGAGAAATTTAATCCAAGTCTTCTGAAAAGATATGATTGCTTTACATGATAAACAGATTTAATTAAGGCATTTATTCACATATGAACATTGATGAATGCACATATATAGATACATAGAGCATATCAAATATGGTAAACAGAAGCTCAACGTGAGAAATGTATTGCTGAGGTTTTAATGGGAGTGCACCAAATTGTAAAATCTAGCTACTGTTGAAAATAACTAAATAGCCTATACAGACACTGTAATCTAATGGGGAAAAATATTAATCCATTCCTCAGACACATCTGTAATTGTGCTAATGGCTGATTTATATGTTTCAGAATTGAACACCTGGGTCTAAACATGGCCATGCAACTTTTGGTGGGTGTGCCATTAGAGATGGTCCATGGAGCTTTGAGAATCGGACTGGTGTATGTGTGTGGCGTACTGGCAGGTGAGTCAAACTCAGCATATGTTTTTAGATTTTCTGTTTTTGATGAGAAAGTGTGTGTTTTTAGTGCAATCTACTTAAAGTGCCCCTATTATGCTTTTTCAGATATTACCTTTCATGTAGTGTGTAATAGCTGTTTTTCAACATAAAATGTCTGCAAAGTTTCAAAGACCAAAGTACGTGACAGTTTGGAGTTATTGTCTCCCAAAAGAAATCACCAATTCTGAGCATGTCATCAGTAATTCCAAACCTTATTTCCTGCACAAACAGAATAGGTTACAAACTTGCATAATTCCTTCCTGTGGTCTTCATTGGCTGCCCGTGAACAGCGTGTACTTTGACCTGCCCTCAAAAACTGTAGCTGTGGCCTGGAAGAGTGTGGTTTGTGTTGTCGTCATAATATCTAGAAGATGCCATTCTCTGTGCTGCAAAAGTAAAAATCACTTTGCATGTACTCCCAAAGGATGAGGATGTGAATAGTCAGTGGTTAAAATGAATTGTGTCCCCGTCATTTTACTGATGACTGCTTCTCAAATCTTGCTGATTTCAATGTGAGATTTACAAAATGCTTATTCACTAAAGATAAAACATTACCCACTTTATTTGTACCATCTTGTGCTTCTGGATCACAACCTGTATATATGATTAATCATTTATGCACATATTTTCTACAGAGTATTCAAAGCATGTAATTTGTTTTATATGTGTACACCCAGTGCACAGCTGTCACCTTCTGTTAACTCAAATTATTGTCTTGAAATACTGTTTACATCAATGTGTAGACAACTGCTGAGGAAGCCTGCTGAGCTGGCATTTATATATGGTAATGGGAGTTTAGTTTCCAGCATGCACTGTTAGTGGTAGACCAATCACTATAGACTGGGCCATCTGACCAGTCAGAGCAGAGTAGGTGCTTGGAAACGATGGATTTAGAGAGACCAGACATTTGCAGCTGTGGCCAAACAACTCCATCTCTGACTTGTCTGTCCAGATCACATTTTTCCAGAACTCCTGTTCTACTTGTGTTGGAAGGCAAACATCCATTTAGTCTTGCTGTTCTTTTTTGAAAGCAGAGGCTTCTTCCTTTCTGACCTCACATGCAGATTTGTGCACCCTTTTTTAAATGGTCTTGAGGTGACTTTGGTGAAGTGGTCCAGCCTGGACAGATTACCAGTGGTCTGAAACCTTCTCCATTTGTAGGTTATATCAGGTACATAGGAATAGAGGATTTTAAGAATTTAGAAATGGCTGTAAGGGTGCTTCTCAAATGGAAGAGCACATCCATTTTGGGCTCCATATCTAGGCTGCCACGTCATAATGCTTTGTCAAAAGACATCTCAATTTGAAGGATCCTTAGAAAGCAGTCTGCATTTCATGTCCTTCATTCGGCCTCTTTTGAAGGATGCATCTGGTGCATCCTTCACGTCCTTCAGTCGCCGACAATCCTTTGCATAGATTCCAATTCACAAAAATTAATTTGCTGAAAATAAATCAAGACTGAGCTTGTTCAATTTCATTGTTATGTAAGACAAAAAATGATTTTTAAGATGAATGCAATATGTTTTCTTTTGTGGTGTTGTAAATGAATCACATAATGCAGAACTGTGTATTAGTAAAATACTGGGAGACCACAGACGGTTGTCACTACCTGTACTGCATTAATACAGTCAGTTAATATAAGTAAATTGTTAATAAGACTAAATAAGACTTAATTAGACTAGTTTATTGGGGGACACATTTTTCTTTATTGTTGTTCTATTAATTTGCTCTTCTTTGTTCTTAATTCATTGCTCATTGCTCTTAATTCATCTAATTGTTGCACCTGTTTCTAATTTTGGGCATTAAATTTAGTGATGCATGTGCAAACTTTTTATACACGTTTAACTGTCCAAACCATTACAAAAATTTATATTACAAGAGTCATCAATTATACCAATTTTATATATTGTCATTGGTAAAATGTCAGTTTTGATTTGATGTGGTTCTTTACACTTAATCCAAACACTAAATTTGTCATTTACTTGTGAAACAAATGATGTTGAAATTCTAAAAACTCGTAAAATCAAGTCAAAATCCTGGAAATTATTCAGATGAGTCAACTGGATGGAAGCAAACATGTTGGTATAACATAATGATTACATAATTATTTCCATGTCCAGCCATGTGCTTTCAGACTTGTGAAGATTAACAAATGGAAAGCTGATTAAACACTACAAACACTCTGAGCTTTTCCAACATTAGAAAACCTCACACAACCCCTGCTGAGAGGAACAGAGAGGTAAAAACAACAACAAAAAACAAACAAACTGGAGAATGCAAGAAAAACAGAGATGAAGAGGAGTTAAAGTGAGAATGATGCAGAGCAAAGGAGAGAAGAAAGGAGGGGGGAAGTTCACCTGCATTTTCCATCAGCTATGGGGTTTGATTTGAAGTGGAAATGTCATTTCATTCTCCCTGATGACATTAGCAGCTAATATCAGTGTGTGTGTGTGTGTGTGTGTGTGTGTGTACTCCTGGAGAATCAGCAGCAGATGTGATGAGGGGGGAGTTTAACCCCAGCCCTCACTTTACTGCAGCCCAGAGCTGGGAAATTAGTCATACATTTTTGGAATATTTTGGAAAAGGCGCATGCTAAAGGCTGTTTGAAGAGCTTCCAGCATATATAAACTGGTTTGTTTATGTAAAGTTGACCAATTTTATATACTGTAACTAATAATCCAGGTAAACGAGCAGTAATCCAAACAGGGTACAAACAGTGTCCAAAGGGCTAGGCGAAGGGTAAATCCAGAAAACACGGGCAGGAATCAAACACGGGAAAACTAACAACTGAGAACGCTCTGTAAGGTAGCTAAGGCTAAACAATACTCGGCGTTATCCGAGAGGAAGTCCCAGGCTTATAAAGTGTCTGTGATTGGGTGATGGTGATTGTGAGATAGTTCTCAGGTGTGAGCGTGATCAGTGCGAACAGCTGTGTGTGTGACGTCAGTGCAGTGGATGATGGGAATTGCAGTCCAGAGTCATATGTAACAGCCTGTGTGGAGTGAAAGTCAATGTGATGGAGGAGTGACCTCTGGTGGCGATCGGGCGGAAGGCCACAGACCGGATCTGTGACAGAGCCCCCCCCCCCCAAAGAGCGGCTTCCATATATAAATGTGAATAAAGTCTTCGCAGGGATGCCTTGATACAGTAAATTGAGTTTTAGTGTGTTCTGATTTCATTTAAAACACCCACATTAAGGAATAGTTGAATTTTTTTTATCATTTTGTAATACCCATTCCAACCCCATTATTTTCTTTCTTCTGGGAAACACAAAAGGAGATCTTAGGCAGAATGTCTCATGAACTTACAATAGCCTTTAAGTCATTGTTCACTGATAGTCTTTCCATTTGCTGCCTTTTAAATCTCATTTGCCGCCATTAGTTCAAATGTCATTTGGTCAGTGGTTAACAGTGGTTTGTTTCATGTGATTTTGACTCCAGTTCATAAGAAAGTATATTGGTAATGCCTGAAAATGTTTGTGTCATGGTGACTTTTTTCTGCATTGCCTTCCTGCAGGTTCATTGGCTGTGTCAGTGACGGACATGACAGCACCTGTGGTCGGTTCATCAGGTGGAGTCTACGCTCTGGTCTCCGCCCACCTCGCCAACGTTGTCATGGTAATCAAGAAATGACTATATATTCCTATAATGGCAGTTTGAGGAGTTGTGAAAATGTTTTGCTCCGGAAAATGAATATTGTTCAGCATCAATTTTTGATAATGCTTAGAAATATCGGTCCCACTTTATATTAAGTGGCCTTAACGACTATGTACTTACATTTAAATTAATCATTTAGTACAGTGCACTTATTGTGTACATACATGTTTTTATATTGTACTTATATTTTAAAAATACCTGCATGTAATTACATCTGTAATTAATTTCTGTAATTACATTTATAATTAAACTGTTGACTCATCCCTTACACCTTAACCCACCCTTAAACTGACTCATACCACCAAACCTGTCCCTAACCTTACCCATATCTCACCTCAATAGCAGCAAAAGTGTTTTGCAATACAATATGACCACACTAAGTACATTGTACTTATTTTTTGATGTAAGTACATAGTCGTTAAGGCCACTTAATATAAAGTGGGACCGAAATATCAAATAATCCATTAATCACAGTGGTGACACTAAGTGGTACTGTATGCGTAGAATGTAGACTTCAATCTTAATTTAGCTCCTGTTTAAAATCTCTTTTGAAAAATATCAGGATGCCCTTGACTCAAACTGTCAGGATAAATAATGAGTGTGAAGTTCAGCCTGATGTCTCTTGTCACAAAAATTACTCAAACTCAAGCTGTTAACCCTCTCTGACGTGTATGTGCTTGATTTATCGGCCTCTTTTTCCACCTTTGTTTCAGACACAGATTATGAAAGATTGTAATGTTTGCCTTTTAGCCATGCATATGATGTATGTAATAGGTTGTGTTTGTTTTGATCTCTGCATAAAGACATTATACTTTTTATAGTTGTTCACTTCTTGTTGCTGTTTTCTTCAGTAGTGTCTAAATAGCATGGTCAGAACTGATGCCTAAGTTTCCCCAGAAACATAATTTTGTTTATTGTCCTGCATTATCTCAGTCGATACAGAATCAACTTATAGTACATTGTATAACCTACATATACATTTTATATAATAATACAATACAATAATTGTCTTGTAACACTTCCTCCTCTGTCACTGACCAGTCAAAGACCTCTGTGCTACTGCCTGAAGCTTTAACCTTCTCCCTAAGTAAATGGAGGTGTTTTGTATTGCATAATGACCTGGTCAGAGTCATTAAATATTAACACCAGGACTGTCCACAGTCTCTCCAGTCAGATCATGAACCCTTCCGTACTTGCTCAGCATTTCAGATAGAACTTTTATTGTCAGCACTGTTACGGACTCAGATTACAGATAGTCAAGTCTACAACAAAAACTGAACATTGAACTCTCATTAGGTCAAATCAAATCTGACTTAGTTATTATTTATAAGATATGCAAATCTGCAAGACTATCCTTGAATTAGCTGATGAATCACAGGTGCTAATGCTGCTCTCTTTGCCAGCTGTGATAGTCACAGCATCACTGAAAACACCAGAACAAATATACATCTCTGTCTGAAGCAACCTTGATAAAATGGGGTACCAAAACTAATTCCCTGAAACAACACCAGAACAGTCTAAGAACGAATACTATAGTGTTTTCTCACTTAACTACCAATTTTCTTGACATTTCTCCTAATTTGATGTTTGTCTCTCTTTACAGAACTGGTCAGGGATGAAGTGTCAGTTCAAGCTCTTTCGCATGGCAATGGCTCTGGTGTGCAGTATGTAAACTGTTTTTATGTTTTCCGTGCTAAAATAGTCTTTTGTTTATTAGACTGTCTTCAAATACTTCGGTCTTGAAAAACTGTGCTGGAAATATTGAATGACCATAATATTCAAGTTATTTCAAGGGGATTAACAATATGTGACCCTTGGACCACAAAACCAGTCATAAGGGTCAATTTTTTGAAATTGAGATTTATACGTCATCTGAAAGCTGAATAAATAAGCTTCCCATTGATGTATGGTTTGTTAGGATATGACAATATTTTTGCCAAGATACAGCTATTTGAAAATCTGGAATCTGAGGGTGCAAAAAAAAAATCACAAACACTGAGAAAAATGCCTTTAAAGTTGTCCAAATGAAGTTCTTAGCAATGCATATTACTAATCAAAAATTACGTTTTGATATATTTACGGTAGGAAATTTACAAAATATCTTTATGGAACATGATCTTTACTTAATATCCTAATGATTTTTGGCATAAAAGAAAAATCGATAATTTTGACCCATACAATGTGTTTTTGGCTATTGCTACAAATATACCCGTTCTACTTAAAACTGGTTTTGTGGTCCAGGGTCACATATATCTATACCATATTGGTTACTAGCTGATTTTAGAGGTGATTTTTAATTTATTGGATTTTTTTGTGCATTCTCAATTCCTCTATATATTTTTTAGATTACCTTTGCCATGAATATCGCTTTTAATCTTTAAAAATAATAATGTTGTAAATGTCAAAAATCTATTTTATAATTTTGCAATGCTTAACTTTAAATTCAACTGGAATAACAGAAATTGGTAAGATTTTATTTTAAGTGTACTTGTTACACGTTACATGTACTTATTATTATAATAACAATAAATTATGCATAATTACATGCAAGTAACCCTAAGCCAAACCCAAATCCTAACCCTAACCATATAGTAAGTACATGTAGTTAATTAATATTTCTCAGTATTTAAATGTATAATTATGCTGTGACAAAGGACACCTTAAAATTTGAATATAGTTGTCAGGGGTTGTAGTTCACATTCACGGATAACTGAAAGCTTGTGCATTCACTGTAAGTATAAGTCCAAGAAATATAAAAATATAAGCATAAGCAAAACATTAAAAATTACTTAGTGCACTTTTAAGTTTACTGTATGGAAGGTTTGCTGTCTTTTTTATGTGTAATATATGTAAACCCTCACATTGTTTTCTGTATCTACAGTGAGTGTGGAGTTTGGTCGTGCCGTCTGGCTTCGATTCTATCCCCCAGCCTTCCCACCATGCCCTAATCCCAGCTTTGTGGCCCATCTGGGGGGTGTGGCAGTGGGCCTCACCCTTGGCGTTGTGGTTCTTCAGAACTATGAACAGCGTTTGCAGGAACAGTCCTTGTTCTGGATCTTCTTCAGTGTCTACACACTCTTTATCCTCTGTGGAATCTTCTGGAACATTTTTGCTTACAGTCTCTTGGATGTGAAGTTACCCCCTCCTCCATGAAGCCCAGAGTGTGCGTTTGAGTGTGTGTGAAATGACAGGCAACATAATTTAACAGTTGTGAAGGTCATAAATGAGAATCAAATGCTAAGTACCTTACTGCAGTCCTCCTGCAATTTTGCAGTTTGTGTTAGTGCCTAAGTCATCAAAGCAGCTAAAACAGCAGATTCTGATTTTTAAGCAATGGTGAATGTAAATTTGCAGGAGAAGCCCAAAGGCTGATGCTTTTTACAGCTACATATTTTGTGCCAGTCATCGAGGGCTATCAGCGATAGCACAAGTATTCATTTCAAAATAAATCTTGAGTTTAGTAGCTGCTGCTGGCTTGTCAGCTGTTCAAGGTGCCAGGTAAAATCGTTTTCAGTTGTTGAAGGAATGAATACATTCCTTTAAAGCACAGAATCTGAGGTTGCATAAGCAAAGAGAAACATCAGTATTTTATGAGGACATTTTAGTAAGTGTTCTATATTTTTATAAATGACTAAAGACAAGTACATGTGGTAGTATGAGAGCACTGTTACAGCTCATTGTGTGTGAAGGACCTTTAAAAGATATTTAAGAGTAATCGAAGTAGCAAGGAAACAGCTAGACTGACTTCTCTCTATCTTACAAACAATGTGTTATTTTCTGATAAATGTTTCAGTGTTAAAAGGTCAGTTTAAAATAACTGCAATCCCTTACCATTCTCAGTGGCGGTCTGCGACAGAATTTCCTGCTTTTTAAAATGTAAATTAATATGAATCTAATTATATTTTATTACTGATATTCATGTTCCCATACAACAGGAGATTTCTCTCTAATATCTAAAAATATTAGTAATTAACTTGATAATTAATGACAAGTTATAATCTTTCTAATTGGCGTTTGGACTTCCTTTTTTAGGTTACGTATTTGGAAGTTTCTAACCTGTGGCTTTAAGCACAGCCTTTATGACGTACTGAAATAATACTGAAAGCTAATTATCTTGAATGGTTACCTCTCATTTATGCCAAAGGAAGTAAAATGAATTTATTTTTTCCCCCTTTTTCTCAGCTACATTGCATTATTTGAATATTATTTGAATATCCATTCTGTCAGTTTACTAATCAGTAGAGCCTTCACACTGACACACTGGCATTTGTTAATCATTGAAACTCCTCTGACAGACCGACACTGTTCATTCTTTTTGTTGTTATCGAGAAATGTAATTTGCAGTACCACAAATTGCATATTTTTGAATCATGTGTTGGTGGAACAACAGCGTGACCAAGGGAGTCATCAGAACTCAATTTCAAATCATTGATCAACCGAATAATAACAAAAAACAAGTAATTTCCTGTTATACATGCTTCAAATAACTAAATTGATCTGTTCTGCTGTTTAATATATAGTATGTATTGCAGTAATTTTTGAATGAATTGTGATTGTGTGACATCTACTGTACCTCATATACTGTAAGTGGTCTATGTTATGAAGTTTATTTCTATTGGTGCTGTAGTTTTGGACAGGTTGCTGAATGTCTGTGCCTCTAGTAACTGATTAGCTCCTCTCAGTTCTGTGCACAGCCATTCTTTACAGCAAAACTGATCCTGGCACAGCTTTGTGTGTACTCTTCTGCCTGTAGTGTGTGTGTGTTGCCATTGATTCTCAAACTAACAGGAAAAGAGGAAACTCTAAATAAAATCCTCAACTTCTGAAAATTACTGAAATCAGTACTTCAGTCCCAGTTTATACTAGTACTCTGTGAACAACTGGATCTGCTTTAACAGTGTGTTTAAGCTACTTTTGAAGTGCCAGTATACTTTTTGTTTTGCATTGTGCTGACCTTACTGTATCAAAATGTAATGCTGAGATGTAAGTAACTTGGGATTGTGTGTAAAGGGCTATGGCACTGGAAATAATGAGTTCACCAAGCATATTTTAACATGCACCTATTTTGTAGATTTGATATGTAAATATAGTGCATTAAAAATCTGTGACTGGAAATGGCATTTTCTGTACTTTCATTGTGAATCAAGACAGTGGTTTTGTTATAGAGTATATAAACCCTGAAGCTTTAATTATATAAATGTATAAAATTAAACAAAGAAATTTTGGTTCAGTGAAGTAATGTATCAACAAATGTCATACAATCTAACACAGTCTTGCTCAACCAATAACAATTATTTCAAAGAAAAAAATCTCTTTAAATAGACTTATACACCAATATGAAAATCCAATGACTAGGTCAACCAGAGGTGGAACTAGTTTGCCTGATATTAATACTCTCTGGTTTGAATCCCCCTAGTGAATTCCCTGACTTGATTAACTTGACCTCGAAGCAGTGGTGAATCTTAAACATAAATGCAATTATGCACTAAATATTAGAATTGCGCATTAAAATTACACTAATATTCGGCACAAAATTATGTCAGGGAAGTATTTCAACATTTTTCTAGTTTTACAAAAAAAATGGAACTCCCCATTTTTACCATTATGTGGCAGTTCATAGTTTTTAACTCCAAAGCCCATTCATTTGACAGTACTTTACAGTAAAATTACATATTGTACAATGTTAAACCATTTACAGTTATTCACCATATATGGTAACATAACTAATAATTAATTCCAACACAGGGCTGATACACACATTCATACTCACATCTATGGCCAATTTTGAGTCCTATTCACACCTATCATGTACGTCTTTAAATTGTGGGGGAAACCAAAGCATAGGGAGGAAGCCCACATCAACACAGGGAGAACATGCAAGCTCCACACAGAAAGGTATCCTATAGCTCAGACATGAATTGTAATGTATTCAGTCTGAGTGTATTGTACTGTCATCACAATATTGAACTGTGTACAAAACAATGTTAGTCTAACATTACTGATTAAATATTGAATCCAAACCCATCTCTGTATGTTCAGATTCCTGTCAAATTCTGCAGCATTCGTTCTGTTTGTTTGAGTTTCTTTCAGTGCTCATTAAGGTCAACACTGTGAGTCACTTCTTTGTCATGCTGCTCCTTAAAGGTGAAGTTTGTAAGATTTCAAATACGTTCTTATAACCAAGTTTATTGTTCACTCCTACAAGTATGCCATTAATGAGTTTATCTCCCCTAAAAGTGTCAACATTAAGCCTCCCAGCTACGTTAAAAACATTTAAAGCGGTCCGCTCAGATCCGTCAATCTTCTTCTACCTCTGTTACACTTACCTGAGTCTCTCCTCTTCTGTCCATGGCATGGTGTGACCATTTGAAAAGTCTCCCTGGGGGGTGTGCAGATGTCATTACCATCTTGAATTGTCTCCTAGCCAACTTACAGGTTGTTCAAAGGCACAAAAAGTTGAATCACTGCGTGAGAAAAACAAGCTTATTTGCTCCTCACTAGCTTTCACAAGATCTCAAGATGTACTTTAAAATCCATTTCTTAGAAGGGTTAAGAACTGCAGTAAACCATGACACAATACTGTCACACTGACTATATAATCGAATGACTCCACTGCTCTTGTAAGTGACACTTTCATGTTACTGCATGTCCAATCCATCTCTGACTATAGATGAGAAATCGTGGAGTGCAAGTCTGTTTCATTTAATCAACAGTTTTCAAAAAGGCACTTATATTATGAACAACTGGTATCTTTGTAATCTGGACAAAAGCCAAAGGCATGATTCATACAGTGCACAGAGGGATAAAGTACTCAGAGGTTTGTGCACCACAAATTCTTGTAACTTTGAGTCCTAGCAGATGGAGGCAAAGTTTGTATGAGAGAACTTTCCATAACCGAAAGCAATTAAGACACTGTGTAAAAGATGCAATTCTGTGACATGATAAGAGATGGAGTCTATGTTGAAACCTAAATTTTCTGTGTGCTATGGGAGCTCTTTTTCATAACAACTGTAAATTCTATATTCTTGAGAAAATTTAACATCAAGTTGGAACCTTTGATCACTTGTTCTCTTGAAGAAGAGTATATTATTATAAATAATCCTTGTAGGGCAATGTCTTTATGCCTGTTTAACAACAGGGAAAAGCCGCTTTTAAACATCTGCTAAAAATCTGTATCAAGGATCCTCAAATGCAAACTGTGTGAGTTGCATCAAAAGAGCAATCATACATTTGTGTTGTTTTTATTTCCTTGTTTTTATTCATTTATAATCATTTATTCATATATTCACATAATCATTTATAATCATTAGCCATTTATGTAATTTAACATTTGATTATTTTTATCATTTAGGCCTATCATTAATATCATTTTATTATGTAATCATTGGTTAATTATTAGTTTTCTTATATTTTCCATTTCTTATTATTTTCTCTGCTTATGCATTTTCATTATTGTTTGATCTTATGATTGTGGAGTTTCATGAACTGTTTTGTCTGTATGAGTAAAGAGGTTTATGGGATGTTGTTGTGAAGCAGTTTGTATAACACTACTTGTTGGGTTTGTGCTGGTCAGACGAAGTACTAAGACTTTACTCATTCAACTCTTGGCTAAAAAATTTTGTGTACCAGACAAAACAATGGTTTTGGGTACCAGACAAGACTTGATGTTAAGGGGTTTTGGGTTTCAACAACCCTACTGACTAGTTGTTTGGATACCAGACTAAATGAATATTTTTCTGACAGGATCATGCCGTCCGGGGCTGAATCTTAATTATCAGGCGTGGAGACTCTATCTAACATGTGGGACTAATGACAGACTGAACAGGACTTTTTGATACTTTAGGCCATCAGTATGCAAACCTAAGGAAATATCTGTAAAGAAGTAAATGTGAAAATGTGAAAATAAACCAAATTAATTATTCAGACAAACTGATCGATGGAGCACTGGTGTGTTAGTATCCAGAACAAATATTTCTAGAAGCTTGTTTAACACAAATACTGTAAAACCAAAATGAGGCAAACTGATAAGCATTTACACTGTACTTTACATTGTTCATTTACACTCCTCCACTTTAAAGGGTAGAGTGGGGAAAAACGCTCCCCTACTTTTTCCCCAAAATAACCACAAGATAAAGTCAAGATAATTTTTATTGTAACTATGGACTACGTTGACAAGAGTGATGTACAATTATTCACTATGAAGCTTACACAGGTGATGTACATGAGAGAAAATGGATTTAACAGTAAATGGTCTAATTTTCAGCAGTAAGAAAAAAAGCATTTTAAAGCTTGTTGTTTTGTAGAACATCACAGTTGTATATAATATGAGAACAGTAGGGCCTGGAGATAGGGAATATGTTGTGTTATTTAATAAAAATATAATTATATTTTCAGAATGACATAATTTTTTTTTTCAAACATAGTCCGTGGGGTAAAACGCCCCCCAGCCAGGTGGGGTAAAATACCCCCAGGGGGCAATGGGCACTTACTGTGTTATTCTGTTTGAATAGTTATAGTTGTTTGAATAAAAATTAGGGCTGTCAACGTTAACGCGTTAACGCATGTAATTAATCTAAAAATTTTAAGGCGTTAATATTTTTTTAACACAAATTAATCGTTTGATAAGATTTCGCCCCAACTTCTTGCCGTCATCGCAAGGTTATCTATCATTGTGTTGATAAGGTACAGCGAACCAGTGTTGCCAGGGTCACGGTTTTCCGCACAATTGGGCTATTTTGAAAATGTAGTCCCGGGAAAAATTACAGCAGTGGGTTGCGGTTTTTTTGGGCAACTTTTATAATGTACCGCGGCCGCCCAAAGTGTATATAGACAAATAAAAATGAAAATAGATCCTTTATGTGTATTATACTTGGAATGTAAACCTGGCAACTTAAGAACGGAGAGGCGGTTGTAACATCACAAACAATGTGAGTTTCAGCCAGAGCATACATGTTAAGGCTTTTACACAGCAAAAATAAACACGACAACAGCCACTATAGATTATATAAGATAATAAACACACGATTACGATAGGATATGGTTTGTATGTGATTTTCTTGAGATTTGGATATTTTCATAACAATAATGAATGTGTACATCTGAAATGCTAATTTGTACAGCGATAAAAAAAAAGGCTATAAATAGCATGTTTTAACAACAGTAAACAACCAAATTCCACATGTGATCGCAAAAGGAAGTTATTATTAACAGGGCTGCCAACTCTCACGCATTCAGCGTGAGACTCAGGCAATTGACACTTTTCTCAGGCCACACATCCATTTTCTCATGCAGTCAAAAGCACCTTCAGTTAAAACTGTAATAATAGAAAATTAGCTAAACAGATTTGGTAAAGGCTCCAATGCATATGTGTTTGCGCTCTGGAAAGCGCTAAAAGATTCTATTTACAACGTGTTTTCGTAGCGCAGAGCAATGTAGCAAATCACAGACATTGATTTCTTGAACACCTGTGATTGGTCATTTCGTTCAAGTAAGTCTGAATTCACTCACCTCTAAATGCCGGATTTTTTTCCTACATATTTGCGAATCCTCTCACTGTAAATAAGAGGTTCATTGATTACAAAGGAACTTTGTGAGATCGCGATGAATTGAAGTAATGACACCTTTTTAGTGATTATAAAGGAAGGGCTATTTGCGCACTTCTAGGCTACATATAATCCATTCAGAGTTTGAATAAAAGTTTTGTTTTTTGTACTGCTAACGGCCATATACCCTGTACAAGCAGCAAAGTGTCGGGAGTGACATATAAATCCCTCATGAATAAAGGATTCATTTTCGAATGGGAGAAAAATATTATTTCTCCGAACAGATGTTCAAGCAATGCAGACTAATAGATTAATAGAGAAATACTTTAATTTTCATATCAAAATATTTTTAAAATTCAGTTGCAATTATTTATAAAAGTAGCTAATGACTAGTAAATCTTGCAATTCTTTCACTGTACATTTATTAGACGCGTTTTGTAAACCTGTTTTCAAAGAAGCTGGAGTTTTCCGTCAAAATAAAAGCTCAGCTGCAGTTTCCGCCAAAATAAAAGCTCCAGGACAGGTTTATCTCTTGCAAGCAATGACTAAATTTAACAGATGCACACAAAGAAAATAGAGTATGGGTAGAGCAAGCTCACTGTTTATTTGAAAAAAAAAAAAAATATTGGGGTGGAGGTTTATTTGAATGTATTTCTGAAGGGAACTGACTTAAGAGAAGTTTCGATGGCATTTTCCCTCTTATCACTGCTGTTCCGTAAGCGCCACCTGCTGTCAGAGAGTGAAATTCAGCCTGTCTGCTGTTTTTATTTTATCCAGGTTTTAGCATAATTTCACAATGCTGAAGTCAGACCATTCTATTTTTGCTTCAAATGTTGATGATAAAATCAAATTTAAATTAAAAAAAAACTGCTCATGCTACATGTGTAGCATCTTTGTTTGTAGCCTATTGTGATTAAAATGCAGTGCTTGGTTCTAATTTTCATTTTTTTCAATTATTATTATTAAATATGTTTACTTGTTGTAGTAGCAGCAACTGCAAAAACAGTTTCATGGCAAGGAAATAAATATTTTTAGGCCCTGCTTGCAAGTGTAGAAATTAGGACAAAAGTATTGTAATTTCCCTACTGTAGAATAAGGTAAAATAATATACCCGTGAAATACTCATTTTAATTTATTTTACGGAATTGTTTTCCAATATTACTGTCATAGGAATAATAATATAAAATTATTATTATTATCATTATATAATTTGTTTGGCTTCCAAATTCACCAGTGTGAGTGTAATTTAGACTGAGACACTACATCACAACTAAAAAGAGGATTGAGTCCCCTTTAAACCTCAAGAACAAGTCAATTCACCAGCTTTTTTCTTTGTTTAGTTTGCACACTGAACCTGTGTTGGAGCTCTTAATTTTGAACTTTCAAAGTGCACCAGACAGATGAATTTAACTTTAAAAAGTACAAAATTTTCTTGCAGGGGGGCATGCCCCTGGACCCCCCTAGAGGGACCGCTGTAGGAATTCTCAGTCCAAGCTGAACTCAAAAGTTGCCAGAGCTGTTTAAAGTGAGTTTTGAGTAAAAGTGTACTATTAATCTCATAAATTGTCTTATGTTGCATGATGCTAATGTTAGCTCTAATGCAACTGCAGAACAGGTCCAGTTCTTCTTCATAATGCATTTTGTCATAATACTTCATGTAAGGTCGCAAGAAAATGTTATGTTGTATTTATTTAGAAATACTTTTGATAATAGTTGGGTAAATGTATACTGGGATTGAAGCGATGTGGCGTGGTAAACGTTTTATTGGCAGTATAAAGGCTGATAATGGCTGAATAAAAACAGAAGAACAATGATAAAAGAATAATAAGGATTATGTCTCATACCTGGCGGAGGTGTAAAAGGTTCTGTTTCTTTAAACTAGTTTGTCATGCATTTCTTTATTTCAACACATTTACAGGTAAATCCTAGTATTTTAAATTTGCGATTAATCGTGACGGGATTAAATTTTTTAATGGATTGACAGCACTAATAAAAAATATTTGGACTTTATATTTAAAAATTACCTCAAGTTAGCATCAGGTGGCTAGTTAGTTAGCCAGTTGGCATCAGCTAACAAAATTTTTCAAATAGGCTATTATAATTTTGTAATTTATAATTATTGATTATATTCTTTTTTTTATTTTAAGCTAAAACTACCTGTACTCTGGTTTTGCTGTAAATGTTTAAAGCAAATTGCTTCATAAGACTGGGGGGCATTTTTCCCCACCTGTGGGGCAAAACGCCCTCTTGGTACAAATTTCATTTTTGTTAAAAATCTAATAACATGAAAACTCTGGACATTTTTCATACTTGGTTTATAATTTATGTCATTGTCAGTAGAACTATGATAACTTTTCTGAACACATTTAACTTTTGTTTCACAAAAAAAAAAAACTCACACAGTCCTTAAGGGGGGTGTTTTGCCCAACTCTACCCTATTTTACAAGCTGCACCAGTTTGGAAAGAGAACTCCCTCACCTGATATGGCCAGTCCCATTATATGATAGTCATTATATGATAGCCTTAGCCTTGCACTGTGCCATGAGAGGAGTGCAAAATTAGGTCACAACTTAGATTTTATCCCAGAGGACTGGTTTTGGCAACCTGGTGTCTGTCTCCTAATTTCAAACCTGGTAAATTGACAAAAACCCAGAATTCCTTAGGCACACTGACTGTGTCGCTTATTTAAACATCATCTGGCAGAGCATTAAGAAAGGAAACAGGTGAAGCTATGGTTTGGTTGGAGATGGAAGGCCACTGATTAAATTTTTTATCTGGCTTGTAGTAGCTTTTGGATGTAGGGTCAGACAAGCAGGATATCTTGATGATTAGCTACTACTACACATACCCTTCTTTCCCGTATTTTCAATACTAGCGTTAACAAACGTTATGGATGTCTGTGAGTCTAAGCAGATGTCACCTGTGCAAAGAATTCAGGCTGAATATGTTATAATGGATAACACCATTTATCCTATCCTATCCTATTCTTACCCTACCCTCTAAACCACCCCAATTTTCTACATGGTCCTTCAAGCTAGAGAGGCTGCTGGAATGGAGTCTAAAGAGAACTATATACAACCTAAACGGTCATCAAGGATTGTAAGGCCTTCTAGTTGGAACCAAGATTACATTGTATTTCATTTAAATTATTCAACCCATTAAAGGACAATCTTCACATGAGCCAGAGGTTTCAAGCGACCTGGAGGCACCACAAGGAATTTCCCTTACTGAAACCCAAGAGAAAGTGAAGTGTTTGTCTGAGGAGATCAAGCAAAAAAAAAGAGAATGTTGCTGGATGTGGGCCAGATGACAAAGGACATGCAAAATCAGAAGTTTCTCATTTTCTCCTAGCTCAGAATGTAGTTCCAACCAAGCTTCCCCTGGCATCCCCTGTTTCCAATCCAATCCAGTTCATTTGGCAACAGCAAATGTCTGCAACAATATCAGGCACAGCAAGACAGTGCAAGGCAAAGTACTTTACTTTTTTCACCGCAGTCTGTGCTGCCTATCATCTCAGCATCCACAAATAGAGGGCTATCAGAGAGACACCACCTACAGCTTCCTGACTCCATTGGGTCTTCCGCGCCTGTTGCAAATAATTCTAGGCTCTAACCTTCCTTAAATCCCACTGGAATAAATGAATGCTTTACTAAGCAACTAATTGGTCCCCCATTGATATTTCAGTCTTTCATCATTAAATGAACCAAGGTTTTTATCCCAGTGACCAGCAGGCATAGATGGGTCTGAGCGCAACCTTATTAAATGCAGGAAAATGATCTCAACAACCTGGAATATACAAAAGAAAAAATAGGATTGTGCCCATTCTAAAGACATATGAGAGGATATCAATCCTGATTTCCATTTAACGGGGGAAGCTTTAAATTATTTCCTTCAACTCAAGCAGAAAGGGACCATGGATGAGGAAGGACCACTCATTTTCTTTCTTTCTTTTTTTCCTAGCATGTCTGTGAAACATCCTACAGAGATGTAGCTAGAACTTTCAGTGTCCTAGAGACAATGATACATAAGGCATGCAAGTCTGTCTGTAAAGCACCAATAAAACATCTTTCATAAAAAGGGAGAAGTTGAGTAGCTGCTGCTATATTGATCATGTGATATTAATGGCTGCCACATTAGAATAAAATCCATGACACACCTAATCAGACATCATTATGTTTTGTACAATTATTGTAACAGTTTAAGAATCAATCAATCAATCAATCAATCAATCAATCAAACAATCAGTGACAGGAATCACTCTTCTCCACTGCTGCTCTCTCTCTCTCTTGCTCTCTCTTGCATCTTTTTCCTCTTCCAAATTCAGGAAGTCCAAGAGGTCACTGGATCTTTTCCTTTTGCATCCAGCCTGGGGCAAGGTTGGAGTGGTAGCCAAACAGATGAAGCTGATGGCCCTTGTTCTTGCTGAGCAGTTGCAGATATTAAAACAAGTAGCCTCTCTGGACTCCATACTGCTTGCCATAAACCTCTAAACCACAAAGAGATAAACTTTGCAAGAAATGATAGAATTATCTACAAGAAGAAAATTCATATTTCTGGAGATGATAAAACTAACATACCACTGAAGCACAAAGATATTTCAAAAGCATCAACTGGATGAGGTGTCTTACCTCACACTTTACACACTGAACAGCTGGTTATCCTCACAGTTAAACATCCACATCTGCACTAAAATCTCAGCCTTCACAATTTACATGAGGAGTGCTGCCATGTTTGTTGCCCTCATGCGGTGGAGATGTGAATTGCATCAGATGTGAAGGCAAAAGATTAGATTTGTGCCAAATTTGTGAAAATAAACTGAAACCTTTCAAGAAACAAGCACAATAATAAACTGAGAAATAATTAAAGCACTCTGAAACTTCTATAAACCCTAAGGTGCTGTTGACAACTTCTACACTACAAGATAGAAGTTGGCAAAACAATTGAGTGTCAAAGAGTAAAAGACCTCAGAACTACTGAATAACAAATGTAGTAAATGAAGAGGTAATTCTGCTTTCAAGGATTTCATGCATATACTCAGTTATAGATATCTCCTTTGATGTTTTGACTCTGGCAAAAACCTTAATCTGACGCATGTTTTTATTGTACTGTCCATTTAAAAGAAAGGCACATAAGAACATAAGTTATTTTGCAACTGCAACGAAAGGTGTGTATACCATGTTCTCTTAATAGTTATATTTTGCTGAGGCTTTACACGTTTCAATGCTGACAAACATTTATTCCAACCTAAAGCTTTATCATTGTACTAATTACTGTAGTTGCACCTTACGTTGTTTTGGGACAAATGTTTTCAAGTGCATTTGCTGGTTGTCATTATTAAAGTGTTTAATAGTTTATTTCTTTCATTAAAATATAAAATGTTTAAGACAATTTTTTTGTGGATTCATAGCTCTCATTCTGAGCTCTCTTGTAATCTACAAACTGATAACTGTGATAATGAAACTGACAAAATCCCCTATTTTGTTAAGTCCCCAAATGGGAGGGGTTATGTCCTAACGTCATCAGGAGCGCGTGAGTGGACGGACGAGTTGCGTGATTGCGTCATAGCCCGCTGCATTGTAGGTGAAGAGATATCAGCGGAGCCGCGCTTTTTGTGTTCCGACCTGAAATCAAAAAGCTGCGTTTGGTGACGGTGTGAATTCCTTTCCTGTTGGTTTAGAAGACAATAACGAGTTATTATTAAAATGGGACGAAAGAAGAAGAAGCAAATGAAGCCCTGGTGCTGGTATCCTTTTTATGACCCGATGCGGCCTGTTTAACGTTAGTGCTGTTACAGCAGCGTTATCGTGAATTTGAAATCTCATGCTGTCAGTTTCACACTGCAGTCATATTTATTATTACATATCAGAAGAAAAAGAGAAACTTGTATGTTTCATATTGCTGCATATTCTTCTCTTAATGTTGTTTAGTGATTCTTGTTTATTAGGATTAATGGCGCATTTTTGACACAATAGCTGTGTCGCGCTAGACATCGTATTGGGAATCATGGGCGCTTTCATAACATTCTGGGTTGTAATGATCATCTATAAACGCAGCCAGATGCTTATCTCACTGTTATCTGCAGATTTACTTGTTCTTTACACATTGCAGTTTGATCTCAAGCTCTTTATTTATTTATTTCTATTCATAACGTTCTCTCCTCCCCTCAGTGGGAACCTTAATCAGACTTTCAGGTACTGCAACAGAGATTTTGATGATGAAAAGATTCTCATTCAGCACCAAAAAGCCAAACATTTCAAATGTCATATATGTCACAAGAAGCTGTACACAGGACCTGGATTAGCCATACATTGCATGCAGGTATGAACAGTTCTTATGATGTCTTTTAATACATTTGTGTTGATGTTTGGTAAGGGGGTGTTGAATTATTAAATCTGTATTTTAAAGGTGCACAAAGAAACAATAGACTCAGTTCCTAATGCTATACCGGGAAGAACAGACATAGAACTGGAAATCTACGGCATGGAGGGTATTCCAGAAAAAGATGTGCAAGATCGGAGAAGAGTACTTGAACAAAAATCACAAGGTAACAATGGTGTTATAGAGCTTAGACCAGGGGTGTCCAAACTCGGTCCTGGAAGGCCGGTGTCCTGCAGAGTTTAGCTCCAACCCTAATCAAACACACCTGAACCAGCTAATCAAGGTCTTATTAGGCATACTAGAAACGTCCAGGCAGGTGTG
>JAFVLL020037541.1:0-23741 GCA_021397915.2 Tor tambroides | reverse complement strand
AAGTTCGGAACTATAAATCAATGTATTATATATATATATATATATATATATATATATATATTCCCCGATTGTAAGTAGCTTTGGATAAAAGCGTCTGCAAAATGACTAAATGTAAATGTAAATATATAAACAATTTTTGACTCTGTAGTTAAAATTGTGACCTGGAAAAAACATAACATCACGTTTTAGCACATAACTTTATGTGCTCACATTTAGCTGGGAAAATTGCTATTAAAGTGTTTAACAGGCGCGTACGAACGCGGAAGGTGCCTATGATACACCAAAAATGTTGACTAGGTAGGCAGCTCAATAGGTTTTGAGACGCAGCATATGTGTCGTTCCGGGCTGAGCGTCCGTCTCTTTTCAGTTAATCTGTGGATATTAAACGCTAATAGTTGTTTAACACCTATGGTTATTGTAGATAAAAAAAAACTATATTTGAAGTAGACCATAGATAAAGACACATTTGAGCTGTAAATGAGAGCATAACCAGCATGCTTATATTCACAATATCCCTACATATAAATAACCAAGAATGTTTGAATTAGCAGCTTCTATGAATAAATTAGCTTTTACGACTGATTGCTTTTGTTGTCACTGATGTTGCGTTTCATAAATTTAATAAACCTCTCATGACCGGTCAGTATTATGCATGCTGTTAAATGACAAATCTCTTTAAACGACACTTATGTTTTTACAGTATGACTAAATTAGCCATTTATTTTTCTTTTTGCGTGGCTCCATAACGACCAAACAATATTATATATAACGCCGTTTCTCACTTACCTTTCCGTATAACTCCATTGTTTTAGGCTATAAATAAAACCAATACAATAAACGGAGCTTGATTCTTATTTAGTCCTAATAAGATATAGTTTTTTTCCGTTTTGGAGAGGTGGAGTCGGCTGTTGAGATAAATGTTGGATGCAGTGATGCTCGCAATGGACGTCAGCAGACGCTCGCACTCTCCACCCATTCATCCCACATCCGGCCAGAGTGTGAGTGCGGTCTGCAGACAGCAGGGGGCGGCCGTGGTGCTCTCTCACAGATCAAAGACAAAATAAGGAAAACTGGTTCTAATCATATATCAAAGCATTCACTATATTTGTGGATTTCATAACATAATAAACAGATTGTATGTACAAATATATAATAAATAATACGATAAATATTACAAACAATAGACAAGAATGAACAAGTGTGAATGAACAAAAGCGACTGAACAGAAGTGGGAGAAAGGTAAACAAAAACGTTACTGATAATAAGTAACTTCTGAAGAACATTTTGTGAAATTCAAAAATATTAATTTCATTTTAATAATATTCTTATTTTGGATTTCCGTGATTGTAATTAAATTAATGTTGATTAAACTAACATTACAAATGCACTCATTCGAGCAACATTGATACACAGCATGATAAAAATGAATTGGCTAATTTTATCCTCTCATGAGCATTTTCCTTATACTTGCTGATTAATTTAGAAATCTCCAAAAAATAAATGGAATTTCTATATTTTTACACCAAGACCTGTAGTACGAATCCTACTATTATAACGTATATTAATGAGGTGGGCTAACGCTATAAGGTGGTTACGAAGAACGTCACCGTGTAATTAATATTCATAAGATGATCCCTCACCATAGGATGTTAGAAAGTTTTAATTAATATTAATGAGCATTCTCCATAGTGGAACTAGTGCCCATCCCACTCTCTCATGCGCATGTGTTGTTTACAGAAATGTCACGTATTCACACTGGCATGCAAAAGGTAAACCGATTTTTTGTTGTCTACTATGTTGTCGTTAAATTTGTTGCTGGTAAATTGTGCAGGGGTTGGTTGTTTGTCAAGTAAACGAAGTAAACGCATTCGCGCTTTTGTGGACAAGGCTTTTAAAGTAAATAGAAACTCTGACATACGCTTTCAGGTGGTAAAACATATTACTTAAGCCTGCATACTCTGATCATGACTGTGCTATATAATAATCTTCTGGTAAATAAACGTGTTAAACGTTGTTTCCATTAAAAACAGTGGATTAGTAGCGCTCTCTAGTGGCCGAAGAACTCCACAAAGTAGCTACTTCATTTGCCTGTACTTCTTGAGCAAGGACCTGCATGCATGTGGAGGAGACAAAATGTCATATAAAATGTGACTTATGACGTGGATGTCAGCATTGATCATATTTATTTTAAACATGAGTTTGCATTACACTGTTTGCTTTTTTCCTCTAGTGTTCCATTATGGAGGATTCAGTGGAGGTCATCCTTCAGCATAAAAGTTGCAAGCTCTCCCATCATAGTCAGGAAAAGCCACTTGTCACAGCAGCATCTGGCGCATTGCTGGTGGGAGTTTATGGCCTCTGGTCATTATTTGCACTTCCTGGTTTTCGGAAAGTACCCATATGCCTCAAGGTACTGGAAGCCATATAAAATATATTGTCAGCTATTTATAGCTTTGCTTAGCTATTCGTTCAATACTCTGGTGCTCCTTTTAGATGGCAACAGTCTGCACTTTACCATGTGCTGGATACAGTGGTTGTTTAGATTTATAGTCCAAAAATCAATCAATCAATCAATCAATCAATCAATTAATCACTGATGTAAGTGAAATGAATATTGTCCAGGTGCCTTATTTGCCCTCCAGTAGAACACAGACCCAGAATGTAATGAAACTCCTGTACGGGAGAGCAGGGTGTCTGGCAGATCTGGGATCTGGTGATGGGCGACTGGTGAGTTTTTAACATTGACAATAAATGATAATGAACTGAATATGTTTTACATTTACATTTACATGTGTGTATGTAAAATATGTGACATGTATTTCCAAATACTGTGCTTAATACTAATCACTCTGCATAATATCAATGCATATATTTTAACCCTAAACCTAACATGGACATCCTAACAAAAATCCTAATAATGTATATAGTATTTAAAATTTTTTAATATAAATCTCCAAGTGCTATAACAGATTTTATAGCACTTTCTTTTTCAGATGCTTCTGATGGCTTTCTGCAGATGACTACTTTCTCACCACGATACATGGTGAGATGCTTAGCAGCTGGGTGGGAGATAATAGATGGGAAATATTACAAATGTAAAACAAAAGAAAAAAATATTTGAAAACAGGCTATTTATAATTTTGCATGACTTTGCTGTTAGATGTTGCTCATTTTTAAGCTCTTGGGGCTTGGCTTTCTAAAATGAAATTACTAATCTGTGGGTTATTTATACAGTCATTTCTCACCAAGATAATGGCCACTGGGCAGCCTACCTGGGGCTGCCTCTTTTGTGTTCAAAAATAGATCTCATTAACTCTCAAATTTGGATGGAAAAAATCTTTTTCTCCTGAGAACATCTATAATAGCAAGAATCATTGGTCTTGCTGTTAAAAATATTCTTTTTCTTTTATACATGGAAAGCAAACAATATGAGCCACAGGCAGTCTACTTTATGTCCAGTTATAACTGACATAAATATCACAGACCCTGGTTCTCAAAGTGTAGGTTTGGCCTGGATGTGTTTTGTAGGTATTTGCTGCCACTGTAGAGGGTTTCCAGTGCACTGGCTTTGAAATTAATTCTATCCTAACTGGATATGCCAGAGTCAAAGCAAAGTGGAAGGGAATACCATCAAGCACTGCAAGTTTTATAAACCAGGACTTTTGGAAGGTAAGGTAAAGGTGTTAAAGATGAAGTGTGTAATTCCTGTGCCACCGGCGGCACTAAAAATGATGGTTTTCAAACAGATTTTCAGCTTGTCTTCCATTGGCCAAAATTGTGTGTTTTTATTTTACTTCTGCGTTTATTTGTATTCCTCATTTACCTTTTTATTCATCCTTAAAATATTATACTAATTGCATTTAAATTGTATTTAATAATTAAATGATAATAATTATTGCAGTACACATACAATATTATAATATTTGTTATACAATACATTTATATATACTGTACATACTGTTAATATTTGGTCCTTTGCGTCAAAAAGGTTGAGAACCACTGCTGTAGGTCACCAGTTTCGGCACCTGTACTAACTATATGGAAAAACACCTATTGAAAAATTACACACATACCACGTGCATATTTTATTTCTGATTAAATTTCACATGTCCAAGTGTTGATGATTCAGTTTTATCACTTCCTTCCACAGACCGATTTGTCCAAATATAACAATGTGACTGTTTTCTTGGCACCCGGAGTGGTAAGTATGCACAGATGTCCTTTCTCCATTTATACTGAGCTGAGTATTAAGATTATTTTTATATCTTTAAATCAGTGTATCTTTAAAAATCACTGCAACGAATTACATCATCTAGATATATATTTTTATTTGTGATTTTCTCTGAAGAATATATTAGGTTAGGCGACCCTGGAGAGTTTCAGTAATTTTAAACTATATGTTGTGTGAGACAGGTGTGGCGGTACACAGTCCTGCTTCTTAAGGCAGAACACTAATGCAGAAAAATACCTAACTTGCCAATAATTACCTTGGTCAATACAGTGTACTTTGTGGTCTACAGATGGAGGTGTTGGGTAGGAAACTGGAGAAGGAGTTACCAGATGAGGCTCGTGTGATTGCCTGTCGCTTCCCATTTCCTGGCTGGACTCCCACAGCCACTGAGGGTGAAGGACTAGACCAGACTTGGGCATATGATATGAATGACATACAGAAGCTTTCAACACAAGCTACCATGAGATGAGGAGGAAAGCATCTTCCCTTGTGTCAAAAAGCTTTCTGTTTCATGTTTTAGCATTGCCTGAAAGGTACCAGCCACTTTTAGAAGTAATATACATGCTTGAGATATATACAAGAATAAAGCATAGAATAATTTCTTATTTTTATATTAAGGACAAAGTTTTTTCTCCTTTTCTGTTACCGCCGGTAGGTTTGAAAATGAAATGAAATACACTTTATTGTCCCCAAAGGGGAAATTTGTGTTGGACTCAAGGTGTTACATTGACAAGACCATTGGATCCATAAATAACAATATACACACAATATACACATGAATTCCTATACTAACCCTGAAAAAGCAATCATTCATTATTTAGCATTTTAACTGACATAGGTATAAAAGACTTTTTAAAACGATTATACCTACACATTGGAAATCTATACCGTCTTCCAGAAGGCAACAATTCATACTCTGTATGCAGTACATGTAATGGGTTAGCTAAAATTTTATTTGATGACAAGTTGTTCATCTGTGTAGTGAAATTCTAAACTAAACTGTGAAATAAAGAGCCAAAATTACTCTACTGCCAGCAAACTGCTCATATGACCTTGGTCTTTTAATATCTCCTAGAATAGCAAAGCAAAAAAAAAACAAAAAAAACATGTCTCTCTTTTACATTTAATTTTTAAAGTTAGTATATAATATTTTTAATTGCTTGGGTAACAGGGTTGAATGGTTGAGCTCAATGAATGCAGTCAAAAAATGTTTATACATATTAAGGAAATAGAATGACATTTTTCTTGTTTTCCCATTATGCATATGCTCTCATTATTTCTTGGGTGTCACATTTGACATTTTTAAATGATATTACACTTTTAAGTAAATGGTTTGCACACAAAATATGCAGCTAAATATGTTTTGATAAGTAAGATTAAGTAATAAATAATAGTACTTAAAACTACTTTGATCTTCATGCAAAATAACATCAAAATTATAACATTCTTGTATGATTTTAATTATTACATAATCGAGAAGCTCAAGACCTGGGGCCTCATTTATAAAATGTTGCGCAGAAACCATCCTAAATTTGATCTTACGATCATTTCTCAGATATGCGTACGTGCGATTCATAGAATGAACGTACGAACAGAAAACGGGCGTACGCGTCTCTTTCAGATGTGAAATCTATGAATCGCAAATGATCTTGAACTTGCGCGCAATTGAATGGTTTCAGCTCTCTGCCTTGTAAACGACTCCTAATTAATATCATTAACATATAAAATATCACCAATCATCATAATTTAGAACAGCGAGCTGCAAGAACAGCTTATATTTTAAAAAACATGCAATACTCCGACAATAAAAAGTGCGTACGTCTGCTCAGACCCTGACGTGACTCTAAGCACTTTTCCACGTCAAAGACCGTTTTTATAAATATGAACGTTGGCGTGGATTTAAGCGTACGCACACTCTAAGATCAAATCTGAGCGTATGCACGCTTTATCAATGAGGCCCCTGATGTTGGACAGGCCAAAATACCCATTTAAAGGGGGAATACTGATATTTGAAATATTTTAAACTATGCTATTTGAGTTTTATTTTAGGTAATAGTTCATCTAATATGTTTAGTAGTTATTTTTATAAAACTTGTAATAATGCTTTAAAAAATGGAACATGCCAGATGTTTTGTGTCACTTCGGCCACATGGTGATGCTCTGACACTCTTCTTTGAATCAGACGGTTTCAAACGTACAAATATCTTTACGATGGTTCATTGAACTATGATAAATTGGCAACATCAGTAAATTGGCAATATCTCGCTTATTTCTCAAATATTGTATATATATATATTAGCCTACCTTTGACCGAAATCCAAGATGTGCATTCATCACTATGCCAGAGATTGCTAGGCTACATGATCACTGCATGAGAGATTGCAGTGTGGATATATATGAATCATTGCTCTGATAGACCTGATTTTATGCGATAATCTTTGCCTAGTAGGTGTCTGTGAAGTGTCTAGGATGTTTAATAATGGATACAGTGAGGTAGTTCACAGATGACAGAGCTATACGCCAGATCTCACACGCCATATAGGGTCTTCCCCTCTCGTGACGCAGTTTGTCTAGAGCAGAGGCGCGCGGGTGCTGCGGTATAAAGGCGAGGAGACACGCCGGTACAGCAGCACTGTGACAGCACACATAGAGTCATGGAGACACTGAGGAATACCTCTTATCCAACTATAACGACACACAACGAAAAGATGTGTGAGCTCAATAAAATAAGTGAGCAAGGATGGAAAAAGCCAGAGGATAGCAGTCGGACCGGCACAGAGTATTCCAGAATCATTACAGACCCCAATACTGGGAAATGTTACTGCCGGGGAAAAGTTCTAGGAAAGGTAATGGGCTCAATATTAATGTTGATATTATTTAAAATATTTTATTTATTCAAAAGTATTTAATTTTTTGATGTGAAAATTGTTATTCTATTTTTTTTTTAAAATATTATCATTGTATTTGTGCATGGTTGCATTACTTTTGTCTAATGTAATCTGTCTATGCATGCATTGGTTATGATTACATTGTTTCTTGAAAATCTCTTTATCTTGGTTAACATTATACTGATCTATACTTTCTCTATGCCATAGGGAGGCTTTGCAAAGTGCTATGAAATGACCGACCTGTCTTCAAGTAAAGTCTATGCAGCCAAAATCATCCCGCATTCGCGTGTGTCAAAACCGCACCAGAGAGAGAAGGTAGGACAGACACATGGCATAGATAAATTGCACTGCACAAACGATTGATTAAGACCTCACACTTATGTTCTGTATTCTGTTCTTCCAGATAAACCGAGAGATTGACTTGCACAGAGCTCTCAGCCACAAACACATAGTGCATTTCTACCACCACTTTGAAGACAAAGACAACATTTATATTCTGTTGGAGTACTGCAGCAGAAGAGTAAGTTTAAATGTCTACGTGTGTTAATGTGTAATGCAAATGACTGTATGTCCCCTGACTGACTCCTAGTAATCTTTTTTAGTCACTAGCCCATATATTGAAGGCACGTAAAGTCCTAACAGAACCTGAAGTGAGGTATTACTTGAAACAGACAGTGTCTGCTTTAAAATACCTTCATGATTTAGAGATCCTGCATCGTGATTTGAAACTAGGTATGTATGCATAAACTCACTGTACTTGCATGACGTATATTAACATTTCACGAGTTTATAAGTAGTTAAAAATCTTCCGTTTTATCATTCAAAGGCAACCTGTTTGTGAATGACTCAATGGAGCTGAAAGTGGGAGATTTTGGGCTGGCTGCCAAACTGGAGCCAGTCAGCAACAGGCGCAAAACGATCTGCGGTACACCCAACTACCTGTCCCCGGAAGTGCTGAACAAACAGGGCCACGGCTGGGAGTCTGACGTGTGGGCACTGGGCTGCGTCATGTAAGTTTGTCACCCTCAGATGTGAGGGTTTCCTTTATACGCTATATTTGGAAATCGCTCAGTATGAATAGGCAATGATTGCCGATTCGTACACGCTTTATATTATTGAATGTCTGTTTTTCCATTCCTGTTGTGTGTGCCATTGTATTCGGTGATCATGCTTTAGCTTTAATGCTTGAATGATATAATAGCAGCATGTGGTGTTCGGTGTGTCACCAGTGATGACCTATTCTGAGACTGTTTACTCAACCGCTTGTCATTTTAAACCTAAATTAACTTCTTCCATTCAGTGAACACAAAAAATAGTTTTTAAAGAATGTGCTGGTTGCTCTTGTCAAAATAACGAATGTAATGCTGTCTGTCAAGTTCTAAAAAGCTCCATAAAAGTGGTTTTGCAATGCATTTCAAGTTGTGTTTTATATTGTTATTTACTCGATTGTTAAATAGTGAACTTTGTTCATTTTAGTCTATCATATTACTTCACAGGACTACTTTTAAGATAATTTGATGGTTCTTTTTGCATTCTTTTGAAACTTGTCAGGAGACACCAGTCCTCATTCATGTTCATTATATTAAAAAGAATAGCTGGAATATCCCTAAAAAATGGTTCAAAAACCTTTCGTTCAAGACAAAGAACAAGATTGAGTAAAGTACTATTTTCTTTTTGGTGGAACTATTCCTTTAATGCCACATTTCACATCTTCCTCTTCAGGTACACCATGCTCCTGGGTAAACCTCCATTCGAGACGACTAACCTGAAGGAGACGTACCGCTGTATTCGAGAGGCCCGTTACACCATCCCGGCCTCGCTCTCTCTCCCCGCCAAACAGCTCATTTCCGGCATGCTCGCACAGAACCCTGTGGACCGCCCGCACCTGGATGACATCATTCGGCATGAATTTTTCACCCAGGTAAGTTTATTTGTTGCACCACAGTAGATTCAGTATATCCAGCCAAGCAGTTTGTCAATGTTTGTCGTGATTTCGCCGCAGGGCTTCATGCCAGAAACTCTGCCTGTCAGCTGCTGCCATTCTGCCCCAGACTTCCATATTTCCAGTCCAGCCAAGAGCTTCTTCAAAAAGGCAGCTGCTGCTCTCTTCGGTGGCAAGAAGGACAAAGCCAAGTATTATGAAAATATAAGTAAGTTCTCACTTTAGTTAACTATCACATTATTAATTTCAGATGACCCCATGAATAACTGTTTTTCTTCTGACAGATCGCTTAGCCAAAGAAGAAGAAGACATATTCAAGCTCCGTCAAGATTTCAGAAAGACTGCCATCAGTAATCAGATTACTACACACTCATCCGAGGTGAGCATTGTTCCCTTTCATAGTAGGCTATAAGGAATTCGTCGCCAACTCTGAGATATTAATGAAGGATAAGTGTTAGGTCATTCATGACACGCATACTGCGATTTTTCCTCTTTAGGAAGGAGGAAATCCGTCAGCACCTACAAGAAACCCTGTTACCCAGGCAACTGCCGGAAGGCCGCAGACAAGAGATACCATTCACTTGATTGTTAGAGGCAGCTTGGGCAGCTGCAGCAGCAGCAGTGAATGTAAGTGTGTGTTATACGTGTGTGTGTGTGTGTGTGTGTTTCACCTGTTCGGTCTGACTCCAGCTCATTAGTTTCACAAGCTAACGCAATGTATCCCGCTATCTCTCCGTAGGTCTTGAAGACAGCACCACTGGCACCGTGGCAGAGGCTGTTGTTAGTGTTCTGAGAGGCTGCCTTGAACACATGCCTAAAGGTGAATAAGACCTATTACGCTTTACACTTCACACCCAGGGTTTTCTATATCGAATCTGTTCTACAAAGAAAATATACGATCTTTGCATTAAACAGTACCCTTTTTCCCACAGCGGACAGCCTTCCCAGAGGAAATGGTTGTAATAGCTTGAAGTGGGTGACTAAGTGGGTTGACTACTCCAACAAATATGGCTTTGGCTATCAGCTGTCTGACAACACAGTGGGCGTCCTTTTCAACAACGGAACGCACATGAGTCTCCTCTCTGACAAGAAGTAGGTGCTTCAAGTTGACTGTTTGCTAACTCAGTTCCGCTCTTTTTAAAAAATTCATTAAAAGTTTCACCCCAAACAAATGTTCATATGTAGTGCCAGTTTGATTCATTTTTGAAGTAGGCAAACATTACACAACACATATTCATTAAGCAGTTGCTAATTATGAAATCAGCACCGATATTTATTGTATATAATTTTTTTTATATTTTACTTTCTATAAATTTTTAAATATGTACTGTATTTTATCAAGATGAATGAAAAATATATGTTACTGGTGAATTTATACATTACAACATTGTAATGTTCAGCGTGAAAATTTTGACAATTTTTAAAGATTAGTTTTAACGGTAAATTATTAGTGTTTTTAAGGATTAATTGTGAGTGTTAGATGATGACAAATGCCATCTAAATGCAAAATATGGGAAATGGGTATCCACAGCTAAATATCCAGTATCGTCTGATATGCACTACCATTCAAAAGTTTGGGGTCAGTAAGATTGTTTTTAAAGTAATTAAACCTTTCAAAAATGCAATAAATCTTTTAGTGCATTAAACCAATCAAAGGTGACAATGAAGGCTTACATTTATCTATTCCTCAAAGAATCCTTTAAAAAAATATATCAGACTTTTCAGAAAAAAATATTAAACAACTGTTTTCAAAATGAAAGTCTGTAGTAATGGCTGCTGAAAATTCAGCTTTGCCATCACAGGAATACAATTCACAACATAGCTTTTTTAACGTATTTTTGATTAAATAAATGCAGCCTTGATGAGAATGAGACATTTTTCAAAGAAAAATGAACAAAGAAAAACTGCACCAATATCCTCGAAATGTCAGTTGAATGACAAATGGCATTACACATGAAATATTGTAAAATAGCAAGCATTGTAGAAACAAACAGTGAGTATTATGTTGCATTGACTGTGTAGTTGATAAATCGATGTTGTCTTTGTTTTTTTTTAGGACTGTTCATCAGTATGCTGCCCTCGGCCAGAGGTCTGTTTTCTCTGTTATTGAGGTTCCTGAGTATGCTGTGGCCCAGGTCACCATCCTCAAGTACTTTGCCCACTACATGGAGGAGAATTTGATGGATGTGAGTGTGCTCTTAGTTTTAACCCTTATGTTTGTATTCAGCATTACAATTGTTACAGGTCTAGAAGCCATAGACTTGATATTCTGGTCTAGACTTCAGGTTGTACAAGAAGTTGTGTTAATATATTGTTTATCCTTGTTTTTCATGCAGGGAGGGGATATGATAAGTGAACAAGATAGCCAGAAGACCAGAATATATCTTCTGCAGTGGCTGAAATCAGACAGAGCTTTATTGATGCTTTTCAATGATGGCACATTCCAGGTAAAATTACGGTCATCTTTGTTCATTACAAAGCAGCTCTTAAACTGATCACCAATCATTCTGTCATCTCCGAACACATATGACTTACTGTCAACTCTGGAGTATAAATTGTGATGTGAAGATGTGAGATGCAGGATGTTTATGTTGGTCTTTTCCATAAAATGAAAGTGAATTGTGAAAAGGGACAAAAAGCACCATCAAAGTATCATAACTTAGCTTTTTTGTGATTTTTTTTTTTTGTATGGAAAAGACATCTGTTTTGTGGTCTGTGAAAGCAAAAAAAAAAAGAGAGAAAAATGATGACAGAATTGAGATTTTTGTGAGAACTGATCCAATAATGCAGCAGTTGGTAATAATGTTGGTAGAACTTTATTCCCTGTGTAAAAAGCTACTGTCTAGTGCTCTCTACGCCCATCAGACCCCTGGGTAGTTATCAGTCAGGTCTGTCTTTGTTCAGATAAAAAGCTGTGTATACTATAGCACTGGGAAGAAGGAGGTCAGAAACCCTGCTGTAATAACATCCTGCATCCTCTGAGAGTGTTTCACGTCTGTTCCAGAATAATAAAACCTTTTCTTCATCTTCCAACAGGTGAACTTCTACCATGACCACACCAAGCTCATCCTGTGCACACAGCAGGACGAATATCTGCTGACGTACATCAACGAGGAGCGAACCTCCACCACCTTCCAACTGAGCACGTTGCTCAGCGCGGGCTGCACTGCGGACCTGCGAAGTCGCCTGGAGTATGCCTTGAACATGCTGCTGCAGAGATGCAACTGAGACTGACAGATGAGGAGAACAGTTGGCCAATGAGTCAACAAGATCTGATGATTTCTTTCAATGCAAGGGCACAGAGGAGGGCTTGTTGAACAGGATGTCCACTGGATGTGAACTGGATGGAGCTATAGAAAGATTTATAACCTAGATAGACTTTGTAGATTTACAAATGCTGAAATTCAGAGACTGGAGTGAAGAGGAGTGATGTGATCAAACATTATAGAGAGGGAAGACAATCTGGGCTGGGACCAGGCATCGCTTGTCAAGAAACAGACTTCTTGTGTGTATGTGTGGTAAAATGTTGATGGATCACACATGACATGCATGTCCTAATCTGCAAAAATTATTGTTTGTTTCTTGTTTTTTTTGTTTGTTTGTTTTTTCTCTGTCCTTATCAAATATTTATTGTGTTCATAATTCCTTATTTATTTATTTAATGAATAAAACCCAAAAATTCTAACAACATTGACCAATGAATATTTCCTTCATATTAGTATTGCCTTTTTTCCTGAATACAAACACACACACACACACACATCAATATATGTGCATTAATTACATAAATTTTCATATTAGATTTAACAGGGGAGGGTTGGTACTCAAGTGGGTGTGGTCAAATTGAGTGGCACATGTAGACAGCCAACACATGAACAAACAACGCAATTCTACACCACTAAAATCAGCGTCACATTGGCTTCACTTCGTCAGAAAATAAGCCTGGGTTCTGATTGCGGGGACATTTGAGGTAAACCAGTTTCTTATAAAACTAAGTGCAAAATGACAAAGAACTCATGACTCATATATAAGGGTTTAAATTGGGCCGGGGCCGTCCGGGGCTCGACATTAACGCTTCATTAATGCCAGACAAGTAACATGACTAAAACATCACTAACCAAAAATAACTATGTAAACACCAAAACGCAAGTATTATTCTGATTTTATTACATTTAGAGTAAGTCGCGAATAGTGGATATTACTCAGCATACTGAGGTAAAAATTCAAAATGGAAAGTTTTTATATTTAAAATACAGTTAGTTAGGCAACATCACTATTCACCATTACGACTGTATAATAGTTCTATAAACAGTTCACTGAGCAAATACAATAATATTAGGTCACTTACAATTTTGGCGGAAGCACAGCGCATCTCAAAGCAACCATCCGATTCATTGCTGAATGATTCAGTGTTTTGAACGAATCGGTTGAGTCAAAGTTTTATTAGCCCATGCATAAACATCTGATGAATCTGCCGTTTGAATGAATCGTTTGAATGAACGACTCAATGACTCATTAAACGCTCACTACTGGCACCTACTGGCGTATAATTTCTTTGAAAAGTATAATTTCTTGTTTGTATAGTCACATTTTTTTTAAAGAATCTCAGTGAATCTATTTTTCAGTGTAAATGATTTAATTTGATAACACATAGATAATAACAATCACATTATTATAATTGAATTTATAGATCAAATGTAAGAATTTGAAATGAATGTTAATGAGATTAGTGGGAAAATGCCCTCTATACAGGTAAAAAAAAAAAAAAAAAAGCCCTTGGATAAAATATAAAAAACATGCAGATTTATAGCCTATGTCAGCTGATAGAAAACCGATGAGAATATTGCATTAGAATAAATCTTATTTGCAAAAAAACAGAACACACATTGTGTGGTATTTGTGGTTTATGGGGACTCTCCATAGGCGTAATATGGTTTTTATACTGTACAAACTCACATGTGCTATTACTGCATATAACCTACACACCTAACCCTACCCTTACAGAGGCTTTATGCATTTAGATTTTTCAAAAAAAACTACAATTACAATATCATTTTTAAGCCTTTTAAACAAATTTGTGTCCTCGTAAACCACAAAAACCAGTACACAGCCACACACACACACACACACACACACACACACACACACTACATATATATTTCCATTGTCATCATTTGTAAGTCGCTTTGGATAAAAGTGTCTGCTAAATTACTAAATGTAAATGTGTGTATATATATATATATTTTTTTTTTTCTTTTTCTTTTTTTTTTTTTTTGCGCATGCGTCCTGAACGTGCATGTCTTGCCATTATGGCGTAGATCCGACACAGAAGTATAAATCCGTCTTTATTCGTGCTTTTGTTCAGAATGCTTACAGCGAGATATTAATAATAAGTGAATGTAAAAAGACGAGACACAATTCTAATGTAAAATACATCTGTGCAGGTCTTACAATTGAAATGCAGCCGACTGTCGACAAGGTAACGCAAATAAGTTATAAAGTAGGCTACATGAAGACTACATGTTATTGTTTTAATTTATTATGTATTTATAATTTTCAACTGGCAGCAGTATTTAATATTGCAGATAGCTTGTTCAGTAGCTTTAAGTAACACAATCAGACAGTTTACAGAGTGACAAAAAGGCCAAGGTCCGTCATCAGAAAGCCTATGTAAAGTTACTTAAGCATATGATAAACAGCTATGATGTCAGCTTTCTAGAATCTAGATAGTCATCAGATGGATAATAGGAGGAGGAAACATTACACTATTATTTGGGAACAAGTCAAATGAATGACACATAGCATTACATATCAAATAAACTACTTCCATCTTACAATTAAAGGAAGCTTTTGAGGCAAACTCCCAGGAAATGTAAGGATATTACCTAGCCACACCTCAAACAGGGAATTACGAATATTACTGGAACATCATATTATGTAAGTGGAATATATTTAGCCACTTTTATCTTAGGATCAAAAACCCCACAATCAAGCAGTTGTCTGAAAGACAGCCAAAAGCTCACTATGTTTTGATGCCAGTGTTCCTTGAATTTTTTTAAAACCCATTTGACAGGTTATCTTGAAAGAGAATGAATTAGCTATTAAAGCTAATTTAAAACTAAACATAAATGATTAAAAATAGGCTAAATCTAAGTGGTTTTGTCCTTAACATACTCCCAGTGGGTGTTTGTACAAAATTAAATACAGTACAGAGTACAAAGAAGTGGAATTATTGTTCACCGCATTTCTCAATATTAGCACACTGACATCATCAGAATTCGAGAAATCTTTTATAAAGTCCTTTAGGAAAGAATTACTTGGTTTGTCACCATGCATTCTTCTCGTTTTAAAAGACATTGTGTTACTCCCTGACCTTTGCAAAAAATAAATCTGGAAGACATTTAACAGCCCAGATCTTCAGCAAGGATGACTCAAATACTTCTTTAGAAAATTATCTGCCAAGTCCGCAGCCAAGCAATGTCTGTGCATGTGTGCATATGTGCTCAAGTGTTTGTTCTGATGTGTATTTATGTGTGTGTGCATGTGTGCGACGCACCTGCTGAAGTAATGTCACAAAGCTGTGCTGTTACACACGTGTTGCGCTGATGTGTGGGCTTCACAGATTCATCACAGGCTTGAGAATCTGACGAAATGTTGTTTAGTTCAAGCGCTCTATCATTTCCCAAACTGATCCATCCCTCGGATTTCACATTTGACCCTGTAAGGGTGGAATACATCTTGAAAGGAAAGCAGAAGGGGAAATAAATCAATAATCAGAAAAGTTCAGGCATTTGAACTTCAACCGAAAATTATTTTCATAAGCCCACTCTCTACCACACTGTGAGTTTGCTTAGGGAGAAATACAATGTGATTGGAAGTTAAAGAAAGAGTTAACAGTGTATGGAGCCATCTGATGTAGGAAGATGAAACATTTTCAATTGAATTTGGACAAGGCATTGCAATCACTCGAGTAATCAGATCCACAGCCTACTTGACATTTCGATCAAAGGAAAATGCTCTCAGATACCAGGGAAAGAGGTTTGTACCAACAGTGCTGTGAAACTCAAAAAGGGATGTTTCACATTGGTTCCTTGCCTTCAGTCTTGGAAGAAGTATTCCTTTGGGCCCAAAATCACATGTATTCCAACTGGCAACATGGTCTTACTATGAATAACTTTCTTGTTTCTGAAAATGCCAAAGCTTCCCACATACGCACACACAGTGGCTTCCCATTTGCCTTACAAACCCAATCTAGTTGCTGAAGTCAGAAATCATATCTTGAAAAGAACAAAGTAACTTATTTATAAAATGGAGCACCATTTTTGTATCATTCCTTTTCCAACACATTGTCAGAGATGGCATGTCTGAACAGTTTTGAAATTGTAAAACATGATGTCATGTCTCACTTTAGCCTATAAATTGATGAATAAGGTCTCATTGTTAAAACAGAGCTGAGCCTTGCAAAAAATACTGTGGTACAGTAATGGTATCAGATTATCCATTCATATACTATGTTGAGTACACTGATTGATTAGCATGTTTGCAACCGGAAAGGTTTTTTTAAAACATTTTTGAAAGAAGTCTCTGCTCATCAAGGATACATTTATTTGATAATGTACTGTAAAAGCATTAATATTGTGAAATATTATTACAATTTAAAAGAACTGGTAGTTTTAATGTATTTTAAAATATCATGTGATGGCAAAGTTGAATTTTTAGCAGCTATTACTCCAGTCTTCGGTGTCACAAGATCCTTCAGAAATCATTCTAATGGTGATTTGGTTTTCAATAAACATTTCTTATTAACTGCTGAAAACAGTTGTGGAAGCTGATCAATGTTTTTCATAGAAAATGAAAAAGAACAGCATTTATTTGAAATAGAAACGTCTACTGTCAATTTTGATCAACTTAATACATCCTTCTTACTGAAAACAAAAAACATTTGAACAGTAGTGTACAAAAATAATATGACATTGTAAATGTATTGTGTGGGGAAAAAAGGTATAATGATGGTGACACGATGGTACATTAATGCATAATATGGTACTAAGTGATTACCATATTATACTTGAAAGAATACCATGATGGTACCATGATGGTACATGTACAAAAAAACACACAGTATTACCATTTTACCATGTCTGAAACACATGGTATGTTTTTTTGCTAGTGAAACTGGCACTAAACAGTCTTGCTATTCCAATTATTTTTTTTCTATTCTAGTTTCCTCAGCCTTAAAAATACCTGAGATTTCCAAATCCCTGAGGCATGTTGACTTTCTGAACCATATGAGTTCCGAGAAATACCATTTCAAATGTTATCAGTGAACAGAGTTTAATGTGTGTCTGTTTTTGTCAGGGCTTTAGGGAAAAGCGATCCCCCTTAGGCCACAAGTGGTCTGATTGCATCTCAGAGGATTGCCATTTAATTACCAGAGAAGGTTCAGCAGTTGCTTACAGGAGAAAAGCTGCCACAAAATGACTATCACATACCACAAAAATGGGACCGCATCATGCTGCATATGGGTATGTGTGCTGATAACAGAGCAATGCAATTTGTTTGCACGATGATGCATAGTTTAATCTGAAATACTTTCATAATGTTTTTGCTTCTGAAATGGGTTGTTCTTTTAAGAGTTAGGAATGGTTACACAGGACTGATCTTAGTTCTAAGCTACAAATTTGCTCTTGTTGTCAAACTATGTGTTAGCTTACAGAAGAAAATTCCCAACGACACATGCCAGCTTAGATAAAATTCTCACTGAAATACCGGAAAACATGCCTAATGTGAAGAATTTGTCCGCAGCTGCTCTCTTCTTAGGCCTGGATACACCCAAGACAAACATACCAGTAGGAAAGTTTCCGTCAACAGTGGCAGAACTAACAATATTGGTGTGTATTTATTCTGTGAAATCCTGGACATGCATCCTAGTGGATTTCCCATGTTTGTCAGTTGGATGAAAGAACAATACTGTGGGTGTGTGTGTGTGTGTGCCAAGGAAGTTGCCATTATTTAGTACATTTAGTTTCACAGTAATTTTGTATGCATTTGTTATCAACATGCATGAAGTAAATGTTATTCAAATTTCCCAATTTTACTGACATTTTGCTTTTGTTTTTCATTAAGTTTCACATTTTGTCCTGAGGGGGAAGTTTCTCATTACTGAAAGGCAGGTTGAGGGCACACTGACAGCTCGAATTTTACAAGTAGAAGTAGAAGGATAAGATCTCCTGCTGGCGATCTGCAGGGCTGATGCTCTGTAATTGAGCACAGATGATGCTCAGCCCACTCAGTGATTTGTGGACAACAAGGTGCCCCCGGCAGGTTTGTGAAGCTTTTGAAGCTGTGACCTTTTGTTGCCCATGAAATGACCCCAAATCTGGCCAATATTAATAGAAACCTGGACTTAAAAAATGAAATGCTTATTATGCATCACTGCTTATAGCACATCGCTTTTACCTTGACGCAAGGGGGTGGGTGTGTGTGTGCGTGTGTGATTCATGCAGAGCTCTGTCTGTGGGCAGAAATTGATCATGTCTGCTTGAGCTTTAACGGAGGCAGACAGAATCCTGGATCTTCCTCATTAAGGTCTGAGAAGGATGTGTCAGGAACAGACATGTTGAAGCCCCCCTCAAATGACACACAACCCAAACAGCAGCTGAAACTCTGAAAAATCACCGGGAGCCGTTGTTCCGTGTCAGTGTCACATCTGGTTTGCGAGCTCAGAGACTGTGGCCAGAGGCTTTATCTTTCAATAAACTGATGTTCTAACAGCCGTGCTTATGAAATACTCTATGGCACTATGGCATGCCAGCCCAGGTGCTTGGAAACTGTGAAAAAAAAAAAAACATAAAGCACCGGGAGCGGGTTCAGCAGCTTTATATACCTTATAAACTTTATGTACATAGTGAGACACTTGTGTAAGCACATTTATGAAACGTTTATCTTCCCTGCATTTGGAGGGTTCAAGCAATGACTACACTCTTAGCATGTTTGGCTTGGCTAACAAAACTAAACAAAGCGAATTCTGAATCTAGTTCAGGAAGCCAAAGGATGTTAACTTGTTACAGCCAAGAGCTGCAGTTCCTCTCACAAAATAGTGACCATACCCTTCAATTGTGTTTGTATATGAGAATGCCATTACCTTTGCAACCATAGTTTTCAACAAAATACTGTTGTTGATATTTCTCTAAAACTTTGGAAACTGCTTTGTATTTTTCAAATTATGCAGCTTAGCAACCACATAGCAATGCTCTAAAACCACCCAGGGGTGCGTTTCCCATACAACATCATAACTCGCTGCTTAAGCAATGATGCATTGTTTCAGAAACTAACCAGCTAGTTACAAATGTTTCCTGAACATAGTTGCACCTCCATCATTTTAACCACATTGGTTCAGCAATCTAGTATGGTCTTTAATGACGTCATGCGTGGTTGAAGTAATAACCTCTACTAATGAACTGATTCAAGTTCTCCAAGATGCTGCTGTAACGAACACGGCACATGATGACTACTGTTTTTTTTTGTTCCTTGTCCTTTTGCTTTATTTGATGTTTGATTGATCACGGTTTCACATTGTCACACTCAGAAAACCTTTACAATCACATAGCAATTTGCTAAAAAACACTGAAATATTTAGCATCCACCAGTGTTGGGGGTAACACATTACAATTAATACAAGTTATGTATTTAAATAGCTTTTTCTAAGTAACTAGTAAAGTAAGGCATTAGTTTTTAATTTACAATGAAACATAGAGTAAATCAACCTTTTTCAAATAAGTAATACAAGTTATTTTGTTTTCCCATTTATTTACAGAGAAACTGGGAGTGAGGTGCAGAGGCAGATGCGCCTCCTTCAGCCTGAGGCTTATTCATTTCACTTTTGGTGTGAAAAGGGCCTTTTTTTCTAACCTTTTCCCCCCCCATTATTAAAAAAACAAAAAAGCAAGCCCAGCCCAGGCAGGTAACAAAGGGCCTGTTTACACCTGGTCACTTCATGCGTTTTCGCTGATCAGGTATCTGATTTGTTAAAATGTTTCCATTTACATTTGGCCACATAAATGTGTCTTCGCAAAACGGATATAAATCCGATCTTCCTGTGCTATATGCAAATTTAAGTTCACGTCAGTGAAAGCAACAGATAAGCGCTGCATTTTATTTATTAAGAGCTCATTTCAAGATCAAAGACCATAACAGGAGAGAGCGTGACATCAGCACTGGAAAGACAAGTTAGTCTCACTACTTTTAATGAAGATGATTGTGCATTGAGCATCTGCGTCTACTTTTGGTTTCATTTGCGGAAGTTTACGCGTCAGCTCGCTGAAGAGATACTCAGCTACTCATCCGCGGTGATGTGTAGTGCATTAGTGGTGCCATATCTGACTATAACATATCTCACACATTTATTATTTTAATATTTTGGGAGGAGTAAAATTTACATATGTGGTTTCAACAACCAGATGCATTTACACTTGTCCAGTTTCATCTGAAATGCAGCCCAGACCACATCCTGAAGTTGTTTGAGCGATTGGATTTAAATCCGCCTCAAAAGCGTTTTGGAGGGCATTTTCACCTGGACTTTTCATGATTGGATAGCTATCACGCATGAAGTGACCAGGTTTAAACAGGCCCAAAAAGTAATGCAAAAGTAATGTAATGCAAAAAGTAACTAACACAACTAACTTATGGAGTAACACAATTTTATAAAGCATAGCTTTTTTAAAAGTAACTTTCCCCAACACTGGCAACCACATGGAATGCACCAAAAACCACCCTGAACAGCAACATGTTAAAAACCACTCAGAAAACCTTTACTATTGTGTCACAATGCCCTAGCAACCACTGAATACCTTAGCAACCACATAGCAACACAGTTGCAACCACTGCCAACCTCTTAGTATCAATTAATTTGCATGGTACTCGCATCTTCTTGTGAAAATAAAAAAGTCTAGGTATGGTTTTAAAGTAGACAATAAATGTTGTATTTTTTTTATCTGGAAATGTTTTCCATGGTAATTTTTTGTAACTGGGTTCGAGTTTAAATGACAAAAAAAATAAATGAGTACATTGATGTCAGTGTAGCAATGTGCCAGACATGTGTGAAAAGAGTAGCTTCCAGCAATCATCCTCTCAGGAACACATTTCCTTTTATGTGTGATTCTAATTAAGCCGTGATTGACTATGTAAATTTCTCCGTAATCACAGCTCATTTTCATTCTGCTAAACTACACGTTTCTGTCCTCATTTCCGTGAGCTCAGAAGCGTAGTATGGAGCAGAAAGCCGATGTGTCTCCCACGGCAGACCGTGAGTCAGTGAGCCCCAGCGTGAAGCACAGCAGTGCAGGGCGGCAGGAGAGCCGGGGATTGTTATGGTTTGCAGTGGGTGGATAAGGGTCATACAGAAGTGTGGCAGGGGCAGGAAACAGGTGTCAGAAATGACGCAGAGAGAGAGAGAGTTAGTGAGAGTACTTCAGACGAGCACACGCTCACTCACACACACAAACAGCAATCAACGCTCCTGTCTTCAAGCTGTCTAGTATTTTCAGATAAGGTAAACACTAACATTAGTCAATCCCCCTCCCCCACACGCACGCGTCAATATTTTTTTTCTCATTATTATTTACAGCGTGGTCACCAATTATATACAATGTTCCTTACTTTGTACTGTATTAGTGGTGATTGCCAAGGCAAGCATCAGTATTGCTCATACATAGGGTTAGCGATTTGAACAAACCTCTAACCCTAAGTATTACAATTAGAAACTTGTCCTTTTGTACTGTGGACATGAATTGCGTCTCAAATCGTACTACTTTTCAGAGACAATAGATTTGCAATTTTTCAATTTTAAAATGGGCAGCAGAACCTTACACTGAAGGAGAAGAGTCTTGTGTAGAAAACAGAACATCATAGATTTGAAGATGGGTAGGCAACCACATAGCAACTTTAGCAATCTCAACCTTAGCAATGACCCAGAAGTCCCTATAGCAACTGTGTGACAATGGGCTTAAAACAGCACAGAACACTTAGCAACCAATTAACAACATATCATTGGCTATGACTGGCATGGGAATTCACTCATATTTTTACTCATATCTAGTTACTGTAAAAATCTAGTTAAAGTTGTTGGCCAACTTTTGCTACTTCTGGTTTCTTCAGGAACTCATGAATTTTTTAAGTAAAATACAGCCTGTGGTTAACATTGCTTGAAAATAACATACAGTCAGATCTTAAAACTTCTATTTTAAAACTTTATTTTTTTGAACAAAATTTGCTTACATTTTTAATAACAATAACTACACTGTAAAAAATGCTTTATCAAAGTAAATAAAACAAAGTTTACTGGAGTACATTTTACAAGAAAATATTGTAGTTTCTCTGCTTCATAATTTCAAATTTCATAAATTCATAATTTCAAATGTAATTCAGTGTGAGTCTTTGTGATGAAATTTACTGAGTGCAATTTGTTTCTACACATTTTTTGTAGTTTTAATAATAATTCTAATTTTATATGAATAGGGAAGTCCACACAACAGCCACTGTATAAAAAGAGTCATATTTTTTTCCAGCTGATGATCCATAAAAACATTGACAGCTTCAAACTTCAGCTGACAAACTTCAACAAGCTCGGTCATTTAATATAGCAGATCACATAACTGCTTATAATAAACAAAACGTTATCATCCATTAGTGTGGATGCTAATATAGTTATCATTCTTGGTGTGAACAGGCCTTAATTCTTTTAGTGACTTTATATCTTGTGGTTGTGACTCATGTCTCGTAATTGTCTCATAACTTCATATCCCACAATGTGACTTTATTTCATTTTTTTTCTCTCTTTTCTTTGCTATTCTGAGGTGGAAACAGGCGTCCATACCCAGATAGCAAAATTCTTGAGGGCCAGATCTGGCCCACAAACCGCATGGATTGATGGCACTTGGGCGGTCCGCTCCTGTTTGCCAGATTTGGGCCACAAGTAAGCCAAAGGAAGGGCCAATGTCAACCATGAATAAACCAAAAAAAGCAGAACTGGCCCAAACCTGGGCCACATTGATTTTAATTCTGGCCCAGATCCGACCCAAATCCAACACCTTGCTCTGGCCCACATACTATGTAGAATGATGGCATTTGGGTGCTCCACACTTATTTGCCAAATTTGGGCCACAAGCAAGCCATAGGAAGGCCGGATGGCAGCCGTGACAATAAATAAAATAAACCAGAACTGGCCAAATCTGGCCCACATTTATTTTTAATTCTGGCCCAGATCCAACACCTTGCTCCAGCCCACATACCATGTGGAATAATGGCATTTGGGCCTCAAGTAAACCTTAGCATTGCCACATGTAAGCCAACCAAATAAACCAAAACTGGCCCTAATGTGGGCCACAGTTGATTTTAATTCAAACCCTAGTGTTCCCCATATTCCTCATGTGGCCCACATGCTGCATGGAACAGTGGCATTTTGGCAGTGGTCCACAAGCAGGCCACATTTTAGCTAATAATGAACCAAATAAACCATAAATATATATTATTTTGGCCACATTAAGCCTTAAGTGAGTTATGCATTAACAATACTCAACACATTTTAAAGAGAAATTTAAAAATTTCCTCCCTAAATGTTCAAATAAGTTCCAGAAATGTGTCCTACTTGGTAAAAACATCCTGACCCAGGTTTTGCACAAGC
>JAFVLL020037534.1:0-11465 GCA_021397915.2 Tor tambroides | reverse complement strand
TTTGTTGCAACCGCTTACAGCACAAGGAAGCATGATTTCAAATTTGATTTCAAACTGAATTGAATTTACAAAAAAAGACAAGTACACAGTCAGTAGTAAAATCATAAAACAAATGACCTCAATTTAGTTGAGGTATTCAAAATATGACAACACTGAATTTTTTAAAACAGTGATTAAAGAGCCATTTATGTTATTGATTTAGATAAATGGATGGCTTTGACCTGTAATGTCTGTACAACGCAGTGATGCAGTTAGACAGACTAGGATATTTATATGTACAAATCATACAAATATCCCATTCCGAAACATTTCTAGCATAAACTTACATTGTAAATAAATTAAAGTTCCATCTTTGATTGAAAGCATTTCACTTACAGCCAATAAAATTTCCCGTAGTATTTACAACGGTCAGGCGTGGATCTACTGTATTCTGAATGGTTGATAACTTTTGACAAAGTTTAATCCAGGAGCAAAGAGAAATAATATCTACTTTAAAAGCACGGAGAGTTCGCGATTGCACACAGTCGGAGTGCGCACAAGCAATATCGGAGTGAGAAGACAGGCAGTTAGTTCATTTGTGTAAGTCAGGCCTATTTGAGAGCTTGCATCCTGTTTTCTGCGATTACATGACTGTGTTCTCATGTTACAAAGCGCTCGCCACATTTGCGCAGAAATGATTAAAATTATGCGGAATACCTGCAATCTCGCGTGGATATTCACTCTCTGTAACTGACAGGAGGCGGATGCACTGTCGGAGAGGAGAGAGCGAGACGCAGCGTGTATCGGTGTAGGCCTATATACGGGAGATACTGTGGAATATGAGTAATGGAACCATGTCAGATATTTCACTATCGGTATCAGATATCAGGGCTTTTATTGGTCCGTTTACGATCGGATATTTTTCTTGGCTACTGAAATGCCGTCAAAGGTTTGAATATTATTTCAAATTGTGGGCATACTCAGTAACGAACTATGATCTAAAAGTCACGAAGTAGATTATTTTGCGAAATTTGTACTTAAGTACAAGTAAAAGTACAGCTTTTAAAATATACTCAAAAAAGTACAAGTACCCCAAAAAAACTACTTAATTACAGTAATGTGAGTAGTTGTAATTCGTTACCTCCACCACTGACTTTTTATAAGGTACCATCCCAGCAGTGATATCTGGTTCACATGTGAATTGTTCTTATCAACCGGTTATTTTTAGTGAACTTGATGAACCAGTTCACCAAATCAGACTGAATCATCTGAAACAGTTCACAGCTTGAGCCAGCACAGATCTACAAGTTATTTCAGATGGGCCTAACAGTCACTCCGACTCAAAATGAGCCAATATCCTGAAGTATATGATCCTATGATCAAACAAAATGTACGACAGAATCAGGTTACTGAAATTAATCAAATTTCCCATCACTATATCCCAGTGACATCTTTTGTACCTTAATTTTATTTATTTAATTTTATTTTTTTCTGCGTGATAATACAACTACATGATGAAATTAAGATGATCAAAACTGGACTTCCCATGAACAAATGACTAAAAACATAGACATTGCACAGCATTTATCTTACAAACACAAGTGTGCACTATTTGTATCACCTATTACTTCAATCACACAGCAGGTTTTTTTTTTTTTTTTTGAATAAACAGCTATTCAAGTGCCTCATTACCTTGTCAACAGTGCCCATCTATCATTTCCATAAATGGTCCACAAATTGTCCTTAAATTGGCAAAACAGGTAAAATTAAACAAAACAATCACAAGGCAAACATTATTGTATAAATGATTTATGAAGCCTCAATGGGGACTACACATAAGGCCCTTGCACTGCAGCTCTGTCCCGTACACCGGCAGAGATGATCATAAACAGATAGGTTAACAAACAAACAAATAATTGAATAAATACATGACTGTGTATGATTTACGTCTATGAAACGAAGCGGAGCAGCTGTAAATGTTTCACTGCAATGACAGCAAGTTCCTTAGTGGATGACAAGCATTTATCGATTTTCATGTTTGCCACTAAAGTATTTATGCCTCTTGTACTCTCCAGTTAATGGAAACCGCCTGACGCCTCTTGTCCTTGGAGACGACCACAGAGAGAGGAGCGGGTGACAGCGAAGGGTTCGGAGGGGGTCTACAAGTCTGGGTGATTGACCCCCTCTGTGTAGAGGTTGTAGGAAAGGTGGAGGCTATTGGCTGTGGTGTGTAGAAACACAATAGAGGAATGAGTCACCATTAGGGTCTCCGGCCTCCTTTGCGATGACTGCTACTCAAGTAATGAGAAGTGACTTGGGAGGTAATGCATTGTGTCAGCAGTGAAGGGTTCAGCTCCCAGTGGCACTGCTGTTGTTGGTGGGATTTGACTGCTTGGCTAACCTTCCTAGTACCAGCAAAGTCTTCCTCCAAACTCAGCTGAACAAACTTTTAAGATTGGAGGAAGAAATGAGATGGCTTTCAAAGTAAAAGCCCTAAGGACAATTTTATTACCCAGAAGTAACAACCTTGTGATCCTGTGATTTCGGCTCAGAAGAGCTCATTGTAGCAGTCTAGTACCTTGTAAATACAACTTTGTTTCTTGGTGGACTGATAAAAACCTGCGCAGCTTGACTTCCAGATGTTGCATAGCAGTTGGGTATTATTATTGAAGCTTATAATTTTGGCAAGCATTTGTGAGTTTCTATATTGTACAATTGTTGGCATACAGTAAGAAGAATAAGGGAAACAATGAATGGTTGTAACACTTTTTGCTTTAATGTTTGAAATTCTGTGGTTAGAGTGGAAAATTTTATATAATTTTAGAACATTTATCCACTACAAAATAATGTTGTAGCATATACTGTTAACACAATTAGGTTAGGGTGGGAGGTATGGTTTGGGATGAAAGAATGGATGAAACACATCTCGAGTTTCATCTCGAATCGCGCTCATGGAAAGCGCTCGAGAAACAGTATCTCAGTATGCTTTCAACTCGTTTTTTTTTAGTCTCGAGCAAGAGACTGTACGACATTCACGTTACATGTTCTGACTGATTTTTACATAGAGAGGGTGACAGCGCACCGCATTAAAAGAAATGATCATTCATGTTTTCATAACTGCTGACCACACTCAAAAACAAAACTAAAATTAAAACATCTCTGAAAGCATTGGGGGGCCCCCTGGTGTTTCGGGGGCCCTACGCAGCTTGTGTATTCTGCGTATAGGGAGGACCGGCTCTGCAGACAACACCAACTAAATTAGGCTGCAGTCCCTTTAGGGATGCAATATTCGGACCGAACTGAAAGAGTGACTGATTTCTCTTAGCAAACTAAAAGACATATAATAAAATGTGCAAAGTAAAGAATTGAAAGATATAGATTGCACTACATGTTAGCTTGCTTATTTTGCTCAAGAGCTTGATCAGTTTAAGTCCATATGTTGTACTAACAGAAAACTATACTTTTAATCTCAGGTCAAGAGCTGTAGTTCTAACCACACTACTTTGTAATGCTGTGAATTTTCATTAAAACTATGGTTTTGGAAAACACCAAATTGTTGAACTTCTATACGTTGGTAACAACTGAACTTGCAACCATAGTTGGATAACTACTGTATGCTTTTGGAAAACACACCCCTGAATGTGTACTACTGGTGTGTCTCAAGTGGTTAAACTGCCATGTGTAACAACTCTGTTAGAACCATCTGCCTACTTTAGAGAACTATAAAATGAAAGTGGTTAGGTTGGTCTTGGAAAAAATTGAACAGCAAATTTGTTCATACCAAACCTCTGGCTTTTGATTGCAGACTTTGGTACCTTGGGATATTTGAAAAGTTTGAGACGTGAGATTACAAGAGTCATTACCTAATGAGGAAAAAGAAGAAGGACATATGAGCAAAAATCTATATTTACTGTCAAACTAATCTAATTGCCATTTAGGTTTTAGGTTTTGCTTAAATAGGTTTTGCTTAAAATATATAATTTGTCATCTTTGTTTTGTATGAAAGAAATTACCTTAAGTAGTCGAAGACTGGTGTAGTTGTAACCTGTGCTCTATCTTGTAATTTACAATTTAAACACAGCAACACATTCCTATGAAACAAACCTCTAATCAAACCCTATTACAGTGTTTTATTGGCTGACCAGTATATCAGCCCTCGCTAATTGATTGAAACAAGTGTTAATCCTCAGAAAATACGATGGTCCAAAGCCCAACAGATATGCACTACAATACAAATGAGACCAATTAACAAAACAGATTGCAATCCATGATTAGATATTGTGCTCTTGAACACCTAGACAACATTAGAAAAGTACAAGCAGCTCAAACCACTTAACTATGTGAACACCCTTGTGGAATCTCAGTAACAGGAAAGACCTCACAACTGGGCTGGGGCTTTAAATAATCTTAATGGAGGAGAAATAAACTCGTGCGTGGCCACAGGGAAATGTAATATATATCATGTTCATTTTTTTTTCAGGAACAAGTGATGTGAGGTAATACTATTATTATTAATAATTAATAACTCATATTTTACATGATACACCTACTAAAGCATATACAGGACATGTTCTTCTGACAAGATAATAGTAAAATATTTAAATGTTTTATATAACACAATTTCAACTGCTTATGCATAATGCAAGCCTCTATAGTGTAGATTCTTTGCATAACATGACTTTTGAGCAGTTACGGAATTATGGCTAAAGCCAGTTTATAAAATGGATAGTTATATTCCTAGATGTAGATTTGCCACTACAGAAAGAAAAAAAAAAAAAAAAAATATATATATATATATATATATATATAATAAAAAAATAAATAAATAAATAATATTAATAATAATAATAATAATAATAAAGTTGATAACTAGAAACATATTTCTTAGATCAAATGTCTTCAAATTTAATCTTTTGTTTTTGGACCCAATTACTTCTCATGGATCAGTAAAGTTATGTGGTGCATGCAGACGAGAAACGTGTCTGTGGTGGTGTTTGTTCCTATTTAGCTTTTTGGCAGGAAAAAAAAGTAAACATTATCAGTTAGGCTTAGAAACCACTGAAGGATTTTGATTTTCAATGGGAAAATGTATGTTTTTTTCCACAGTTGTGATCTTTGACAGATCCTCTTTCTATGTTTCAGTAACTCCTTCTAAAACTACTGGGGTGTTTGTCTGATAGCTGCAGGAATGGCTAATGAACAGAAAGCTAATCTTGTGACACAACATCCATTTTGTTTCGTAGCAGTGAACAGCAGGCTGTCTTAGCCACTGAGGTGCGCTGCCTTTTCTAGAGCACGTAATCCCTCAGGCGAAAAGATCCTTTGGGGTATTTGAATGTTTTAATTTCCATATATATTTAATTTTGCCATCTGACACACTTTTCCTTTCTCTGTTTCGTGACTCACCAATAAGCATTCCACAAAGAAATTCCAAATATAAGTTAGCTACACACAGACACCACTCTGTGGCATTCTGGCCTTACAAGAACTCCATAACCTAGTTTTTGCAAATGCAAATACAACCGTGGTCTTTATATAGTTCAAGACATAAATGAAGGGACTTAGACGATCAAAAGACGATCTGGTTTATATACAGTATGGTGGTGAGAGGAAGCAAAGCAAAGCATTTCATTTTGCAAAATCATTTTTAAAGCATTTAGTAAAAAGCCACTGAATAGATGCTGACTTGCGTTGAATAGCAGCTGGACAGAGAGCAAAATATATTTTGAATATGTTTTGAACAGCATGAACTTTTAGTTTGCATGTGTACTAAATCTAATGATGAAAAAAATAGCACAAGCACAATGCAAAAATGTGTTTTGCATTATTTTGTCGTTGTTGTGTGAAATGATTTCATGAAAAGTACAATATAATTTTTGCAATGCACAAAGTGGCCTGGTCATTTTTAGCTCTAGGAATTTATTGAATACACTGGACAAGAGCTGACCTCAAGTGAGGGCAGAACTGCATACAGATATGTGGGTTGGTTCGCTGATCAAAAATAATGACCTCAAGAGGAACGTTATAATGAGCAGGAACACTTTTCCCTATCGGAACATGCCACGCATGGCTGAACGCATTCATATGCCGCCCAGTCTTGTAAGACACAGAGTTCCTCTGCAGAGGCAAATCCAACAAACAGGAAGTTAGTGGAGACTAGAAGAGAATCTCAAGGACACAGAGACAAATCTGAAGGCTGTTGACCTCAGCGGAAGTACTGGAGATGTTGCTAATCTAACTAAATGTTATGTTCTGTCTGTTTTATACTATAGAGGATGCGACCTTCATCAGGAGTATACAAATATTCAAATTCATCTCTTTTAAGATAAACACATGACCAATTAACAAAGTTCCATCTGTAAACAATTAAGCTCATTAGGAGTTCACATCGTAGACAATTACAAATTATAATAGTAACAACAAACAACAAAGATCCCACTGCAAACTAACAAAATCACCCAAAATACATAAACAGCACATCATCTTCAAACAGCATCAAATTGTTACACCAATCGGTCCGGCTAAAATAGCCACTCCAAACTCATTATAAATAATATAAACGACACATCATTCAAAACAATACTTACCACTATAACATTACATTGAATGGTGCTTCATCGTTCATACCCATAGGTGATAAAGTTTGAGAGGTATAGATCCAAAAACAATTCACGTCTCTGTAGAAAAAACAATTCAATATCTCCACCCTAGGTGGCAAAGTTACTTTCTCAAATCCACAAAAAACGTAAAAGAGGTAACATCGTGATTCAAATTTAAAAGTGCGCCGCAACTGGATAATTCATATCTTTCTACTTCTGATCGAACTCTTATGTTCACTAATTCTTTGTTTCAGAATTGACGCGACGCTTTTCCCATAGCCTATACCACAGGACAACGGATCAAGTACATTTGACATGAGTGGAAACACAAGTAATCACAGATTTGATGTTATATTTTTTACCAGTTCTAGGATGACAAAAAAATGATGTTTTAAAAGTATTATTACACTGAGCACAATTCCCACAACGATAATTGCCCTTCTGTATAGGACTAAATAAACTCTGAGATGCACGAGGACTAGCGCTCTGAAAACGAGCATGTACCAAGCTATCTTTTAAATTCCTGGCGCGTTTATATACAATCAAAGGAGGATATCTAAAAATATCCTTCAACTCTGAATCAGAGGACAATACATGCCAGTGTTTTTTAAAAATTGATTTTATCATATAAGACTTAGGTGAATGTGTTGTAATACAAGCAAAAGAATACTTTCTTGTTTTCATTGTCTTCTTTTTGAGTAACTCAGACCGTGTCTTTTTAAAAGCTGTATTGTATCCTTCTTCGACCCAATCCAAAGGATAACCTCTATTCAAAAAATTATTTTTCATGATTTTCGATTTCTCAATAAAATCGGAATCAGAATGGCAAATCCTCCTCAATCTATAAAACTGACTCTTAGGAAGTCCTTTTTTTAAAAAAGTCGGATGAAAACTGGTAGCAAGTAACAAAGTCAATATTGCGATCAGTCTCTTTTGTAAACAAAGTTGTAATCAACTTGCCTTCGTTCTTCTGTACCCACATATCAAGGAAATGTACTCTAGACGAATTAATTTCAGAAGTAAATTCTAAGTCGTCAACCAAGTTATTCAAATATGTTACAAATTCTCGAGCTTCATTATGATCATTATGATGAATTTTTTTTGAGGAGAGTTATGTATTGAATACAGAAAATAATCCTTTCTATTCACAGATTATCAAGTGGTATAGATACATTGACGATATATTTTGTATTTTTTTGGGTGATCATAATGAAGCTCGAGAATTTGTAACATATTTGAATAACTTGGTTGACGACTTAGAATTTACTTCTGAAATTAATTCGTCTAGAGTACATTTCCTTGATATGTGGGTACAGAAGAACGAAGGCAAGTTGATTACAACTTTGTTTACAAAAGAGACTGATCATGAATACACTTTTACTTGCTACCAGTTTTCATCCGACTTTTAAAAAAGGACTTCCTAGAGTCAGTTTTATAGATTGAGGAAAGTTTGCCATTCTGATTCCGGTTTTATTGAGAAATCGAAAATCCATGAAAAATAATTTTTGAATAGAGGTTATCCTTTGGATTGGGTGAAAGAAAGGACAAGAATACAGCTTTTAAAAAGACACGGTCTGAGTTACTCAAAAAAGAAGACAATGAAAACAAGAAAGTATTCTTTTGTTTGTATTACAACACATTCACCTAAGTCTATATGATAAAATCAATTTTTAAAAAAACACTGGCATGTGTTTGTCCTCTGATTCAGAGTTGAAGGATATTTTTAGATATCCTCCTTTGATTGTATATAAACGCTACCAGAAAATTAAAGATAGTCTTGGTATATGCTCGCTTTTCAGAGCTAATCCTCGCGGCATCTCAGAGTTTATTTGTCCTATACAGAAGGGCAATTACCATTGTGGGAATTGCTCAGTGTAATAATACTTTTAAAACATCATTTTTTGGTCATCCTAGAACTGGTAAAAATATATAACATCAAATCTGTGATTACTTGTGTTTCCACTCATGCTCGTGTACTTGATCCGTTGTCCTTGTAGTATAAGCTATAATGGGAAAAACGTCACGTCAATTGAAACAAGAATTAGTGAATATAAGAGTTCGATCAGAAGAAAAGATATGAATATCAATTCTTGCGGCACACTTTTAAATTTGAATCTGCGATGTTACCTCTTACGTTTTGTGGGATTGAGAAAGTAACTTTGCCACCTAGGGGTGGAGATATTGAATTGCTTCTACAGAAAAGCAGTGAATTGTTTTGGATCTATACTCTTCAAACTTTATCACCTATGGGTATGAACGATGAAGCACCATTTAATGTAATGTTATAGTGGTGTTATTGTTGTGAATGATGTGTCGTTTCTATTATTTATGGTGAGTTTTGAGTGGCTGTGTAGCCGCACTGATTGGTGTAATGATTTGATGTCTGAAGATGATGTGTTGTTTGTGTATTTTGGGTGATTTTGTTGTTTTGCGGTGGGATCTTTGTTGATTGTGTTATTATTATAATTCGTAATTGTCTATGATGTGATGTCAATTTATATTTCTAATGAGCTTAATTGTTTACAGATGGAACTTTGTTAATTGGTCATGTGTTTATTTTAAAAGAGATGAATTTGTATATTTGTATACTCCTGATGAAGGTGTATGACAGAAACGTTGGTATTAATAAATATTACTTCCTTGCTAGTTTTGATAGTGTGCGGGAATTGCTTGTCTGTTAAAACGATCCACTTGGTTGGTTCTATTATCCTACGCACCTATCATCTGCAGGTGTGCGATGGAGTTGATTTACTAATACTATAGAGGATGAAAAAAAATATATTTTGATGATACCATTCACCTCAATTGCTTACAACATTAATACAAAATGGAAGATGTAAATACAAATCTAAATTCAGAAGCTCAAAAATACAACTAAATATACATTAGATCACAGGGGACATACATACTGATAAAATCAATACACTTTGTCACTCTGGATGAAAGTGTCTACTAAATGAGTAAATGTATGAAATGTAAGAGTTGTTTTCCCAGAAGGAAATACCAGCGCTTGTAAAAGAATAGTCCCAGGGAACCAACAGTGAACCTATTTACTTACTACACTTACTGTGCATGATTCATGATACATATGGTATTATTGCAAAAGGCACACCTGTGCAATAATCACGCTGTCTAATCAGCATCTTGATATGCCACACCTGTAAGGTGGATGGATTATCTCGGCAAAGGAGAAGTGCTCACTAACACAGATTTAGACAGATTTGTGAACAATATTTGAGAGAAATAGGCCTTTTGTATACATAGAAAGTGTCTTAGATCTTTGAGTTCAGCTCATGAAAAATGGGGGCAAAAACAAAAGTGTTACGTTTATAATTTTGCTCAGTGTACATTTTTAAAAATCCACTCGCGGACCAATCAGTTTCTAGTGTATATATAAAGTGTCAGCTTACAGGTTTTCTTTTTAAATATTAAGTTTCACTCAGATACACCTGGCTAAAAAAAAAAAACTTACTTAATGAACCTGCATACATTAATTTACACCAACAAAATTATTTTTATGGGTTAAATTTGGTAAAATGGCTCTTTAGAGTAATATTTTCAGGTTACTACTTTTTACAGTGTAGAAGTCAGATTGTGTGGCCAAAATGAAATGTGGACACTGTTTTCCAATAAAAAAAGGCAGAAATACAAAAGAGGCTATCCAAATAAATGTTGTTGTTATTATTAGACTTTACAATAAATACTTAATGCTAATATTATCTGCAAAATATAATACTGTCTACACAAACTTTGAATGGACATTAAGGCATTTAAGCTGAATTGTTTGGATAAACTTGCAGAAAAAAAAAAAAAAAAGAATAAAGGCATAATGTTGCCTTGTAAGCACTGTAATAACAAATTACTGCCAAGATTCAATAGTTGATCTTTAACCTGTGCAAAAACTGCACTCAAAGCAAAAGGTCTCGGCGGTGTAGTGTTGTGTATATCAGATTCAATGTCACAAGGTTCAAAAGTTCAGTATCATCCTCTCTGAATATGAGAATGTTGCCTTTGGCAAACTCACCCAATGACATGAGGATGCTCGGTGGTGAGGAGAGCAAGCGGTGGCTTGTCCCTCTCGATGAGCCAGACAGTGTATCGTCCACTCTGCCTGGGGTGCAGAAACACTGTGATATCCAGACCACAGGGCCGGTGGGTGGCACGTAGCCAAGGGCTCAGAACCCATGGCCCCGTCAGAGCGGAGCCATTCACTGTGAGAAACCTCCCTGGAAAAACAAACAAAGAGAAAGATACATTTATGTCAAAGAGCAAAAGACTTCAAAATCTCCACTTGTTCCACCAACCAGATACCAACATTTTATTCCTCAGATTTGATTGTTTTTGAAATTGAGTTCTCAGCTATGTAGAAATATCTTTTTATCAGATGACTTTCCTAAAATTGGACCCACTTTACATTAAGTGTCTTTAACTAATGTGATCATCTGATACAATGCACTTAGTGTGTACATATATGTATTTATGTTGTATTTATATTTAAAACTAATTATACGTGTAATTATACAATTAAGTACTGAGTAATATACATTAACAACATGTACTTACTATAGAGTTTTGGAATATAGTTTGGTTTAGGGTTAGTGTGTCAGGGTTATGGACCTGTTTTGTGTTTGTCTTTGTGCCATGTGCTACTCAACCTAGTTTGCCCTTGTTTGTGTATGCCCTTATTTGGACTTGTTCCTGTTCCTGTTTAGTTCCATTTGTTCCACCTGTGTTTGATTAATTATCTCCTTTGGTTTAGTCCTTATAGCCCTGCCTTTCCCCTGTTTTTTTGTCCTGCCCTCTGTTTCAAGTGGTTGTGTGTTCCTTGTAGATTTATTAAAGACTCTGTTTGTTTTGATATTCTGCCTCCAACCTGTGACATATATA
>JAFVLL020037533.1:0-17376 GCA_021397915.2 Tor tambroides | reverse complement strand
TAACAAGGGTGAACGAAGAAGAACTAAGGCAGGGAAAACACACAGGGGACCTCTAGCGGCAAGGAGGCACACTGCAGGACCCGGGATGTTGACACTGATAAAATAGAATAGAATAAATAATATTAAAATAAATAATAAAAAAACATACATACTGAAAAAATATTACCCTCAAATCAAATAAATTAAAACATGTTACTTGTGTAAAAAATAAATAAACAAACAAACAATAAATAAATGAATGAATGAATGAATAAATAAATAATTATTTACAGTGAAAAACAGATTAACAGAATAAACTAAACCAAAATAAAATAAAATATTAAGACACTGCAAAACAAAATAAAATAAACACTCATAAACTCATACTCATAAAATATTACTCTTAATAAAATATAATAAGATATATTAATGTAAAATATATTAATGTAAAATTACTATAAAATAAACATATATATACTGGTAAAATAAAATAAAATGTATAAATAAAATAAGGCACTGAAAAATAGAAAAAAAAGTATTAATAATAAGTAATAAAATAAGCATATCTACTTATAAAATATTACCCTTAAAAAATGAAAACTTGTGATTTGTTTCTTGTTTAAAAAAAAATATTATTATTATTTATTTAGCACCGGTCAGCCAGTGTCTGGGGTCACACCAGCATCTTTTCACCCCACAATGTCTGCAGTTTATAGATAAATGCAACCGCAACAGTTGTGCTGTTTTGGATGCATGGAGTTTATAAACTAGTTTATATAAACTATCTAGATGTGCATACAAACACACACACACACACACACATGCATTTTCATCTTAATAAATGCATCCTGCATTTTGTCCATCATGCACTGCTCTTATCTCACTGCTGCACTCTCAAAAATGAGAAACACTTCACCCATCTGTGAAACGAGAGAAATATCTTACAAGTGAAAGACAACAGGAGGAACCACTTTTATTTCTCTCTCACATCTGGTTTACTTCTGCACCCTCCCCCCGGATCCTCCTCTGCCAATCGCATTTCAGCACCCGTAGGAGTGACAGCGCTGGTCTGCGTTTGAACTTCAGACATCTTTTACACATACCGTGGGCCCAGTGTAATTCAGCTGTCATGCGGCCTCACATTAGAGCATCGCTGACATTGGCCTGTGTTGAGGTGTGGAGACATGCCATAATAATTATCGCTCCTCCTCTTCAGCCAGTGTGCGCTGCCGTTAAAAGAGAAAACGCATGAGCAGGTAATGCAATGCATATCTGACATTCTTCAACATTACGGCGAGATTCAGCGGCCAAAAGACCTGTTGTCGTCTTCAGCATATCTTGAGCAACTGCTCGTGGTCCAACGAGGGACTATGATGAATTACAATGAGGCCAATGACACTTTCAAATGCAATCAAACAAGCAGGATAATTATAAAACAACCAAACCTTCTGATTAGGCACTTGTTCACATAAGCAAACATACAAAAACAATACAACGGCACTCATTCGATAGAAAAGCAGCATTATCAAGTTATTTTTCCATGCTGAATTGCTCACACATCTACTACAATATATGTCTCTCTCGCATAGCATTGGGTAGTCTGATTCATTTTAGTGAACTGGTTCATTTAGATGATTCACTGATTCACCTGAGTCACTGTATAGAACCATAAGTACTGTGAAGCATTTTACATGCTTTAGCGTTTAGTTAAAGCTGCAGTCCATAAGTTTTGCCTCTTTGTCACCATCTCTGTTTGAAACCTGCAATTGCAGTTACTTGCGGAATTATTTTCATTGCGTGGGTTGTGCTCCGGTACGGCTCCAGCGCGGATGAATCTAATATTTTGAGGGGAATGTGTGGCTGTCAGTCACTGCACCGGTGTGGATACTTTACTTAGGAATCACAAAGTCTCGCCTACGTCTTGGAATATATGACTCAAATAAGAATTTTCACCAGATACTGTCATCTGAACAAGTAAGTAACAAGTCTGCCACGTTTGTTCTGACCAACTAAGGAAAAAAAGCATTACAATAAATCGCGCTACCAATGGTGATTAAATCTAACGATCGATTAGCTCATAACACATCTAACCATGCAAATTATTATTATTGTTATACTTTAGTGTGTATGCATAAAAAATGCATAAAAACTATATATACTATGTATATAAAGACTTTAAAGGGAGAGTTCACCCGAAATAATAAAATTCTGTCATTATCAAGTTGTTCCAAACCTGTATGAGTTTCTTTCATCAGCAAACAGTGGTCTGGTCTCCATTGACTTCCATAATATATATATATATATATATATATATATATATATAATTTTTATAATTAGATAAAAAGTTGGCTTAAAAACAACTTTTAAAAAACAGTTGATTTATCAAAAAACAAAAACAAAAAAAAAAACAGCTGAAACCAGTTGATTTAGCAACAAACAAACAAACAAACAAACAACAACAACAGCAACAACAAAACTGCTGATAAATACACTGTAAAATATTGTAAATATATGTAATGAAAAATACTTATGTATATAAGTAGTTTGCAACAGTATGAGGGTGAGGATAGCATTTGTTTCCATACTGTGGAAGTCAATGGCTACCGTCAACTGTTTTGTTACACGCATTCTGACAACTTGAGGGTGAGTAAATGATGACTATCATGAACTATCCCTTTAAATGTTACCAATATTTTATTAAAACAGTTTTCTAGTCAAATCATGATTGTCTTGTAAACTACAATACAGTTTTTAAGCAGTTTCCCCAACACTGGTGTGCATATGTGTGTGCATTCATTTATAAACAGGGAGAGCAGAGATAAACTGTGAGACCTGCAGTAACAAATGACTCTCATAAGGGCGCCGCAGAGAGCTTTTAGAGCGAGATGAGGCGAAGGGAGAGTAAAACGCAGTGATCTTATGACCTCCAAACTCTTAACCTCTGCCCCTCGGGTCTTCAACGACTCCCCTACACATGCTTACTAAGAGTCCGGTCCTCCATCTCTCAACACACACCACTTTCCCCATGAAACCCTTTATCTCCGCACGCACCCACACACTCGTGGCCTCCATGCCTTCCCAGATGTCCTCCTTATTCAACACACCTGGGACAGAGAGACGCTAACATGGACAAATGTGCTTGCTGATTACAATTAAATACACACAGCGATGGATTCCACTCCATCTTTCCCATCCTGTTTTCATTCCCCTGAAGTGTGTAATGGGAAGGAAGGAGCGCAGAACGAGGAGAGAGGAAAGGCGAGGAGAGCAGAAGGAGGAGGACGTGCCTTCGCTTCCCCTTGCACCCTTGACAGCGCACACTAACTGGGTCTGAGTTATGTGCAGTTGGGTGATGTGTTTGTTTAACCATCTGGTAGCAACTCCTGCCTTTCTTCTGGTGATGTAGAGACTGCAAACGGACAGGAAGATCAGCTCAGACACATTTCATACACACAAGCACACACACACACGGTGATGACAAAACGCTTCACACACACTCACGAGCAGCCTGACATACTCATTAGAGTTCCCGATCTGCGCGAGCGCTAAACGAAAGAAGTGAAAGATGGAATATCAAAACACATCCAGCCGTTGTACGACACTGGAGACATTTAAACAGTTTATATGAGCTGTCATTTATATGCCGTCTACTTAATTTATTACATCTTCTGCATAAAAAAAAATCTCATTAAAATCATTTATAATATTTGATTGTTTTACTACTAATATAGCTTTTTTAAATCCTTACAAATGAAAAGAAAACATCTGTCTTCAAATACATTTTTTATTAAAAACACAAAATAATAAAGCAATATGTATTTCCAGACCCAATCCACATTTCTTTTTGTCCTAATTTTGGAGGAAAATCTGTGGAGTGGATTTTAAAGAAAGTCTGAGAGACTCTTACTTGTAGCTGAAAGCATAATCAAATTAGTGAAAGTATGAAATTAACAAACATGCAAGTGTCATTTGTGAATGATGTCCAATCAAACTGAGTGGCAACAGACCACAAGATGTCACATGTTACAGTATTTTTGTTTTTTAAACAAAGCTTTTATAAAAGGGAGGCAACAGAAATCTGATAAAAATGCCACTGTTTAATAAATAGTGATATTTTAATAGCATTGTTTTAATAATAATAATAATTGTCATAAAACAATTCAACTAAATTACTAAAATGTAACTATTTATCAAATAATAATACATTTAATAAACAGGTACATTTTTAATAATTTTGTTGCTTTAATAAAATTATTATTATTATTAATGCAAATAAATGATTAAACTGTAACTATTTATTAAATAATAATAAAAATAATAATAATAACCTATTTAATAAATAGGTACATTTCATTAATTTAATATTAATTTATTAAAATAATTTATTGATAATAATAATAATAATAATAATAATAATAATAATAATAATAATTTTCAACAAGTAATTTAGTTTGGCCTAATTCTAGGCTGATAATGGTTTCAACATTCAACTTAAGTGCATTAATATAGCTCATCCAATCAGAATCTAGAGTCTGAGCTATCAGTTTAATTTATTCATATATTTATTTATTTTTGGGAGTTATGTTTACAATTAATTTGAGCATGAAACTGGCATTTTGAACAGAAGATCTTGAATATACCAACACTCTTTGCTCAAATCTCTATGTTTTTATGAAAGGATATCTGCTTTCAACAGTTAGATTTGGGAATGGTCTCTAACCATGTTACGGCTCTTGTTGGACAGTAATTACCTCTGTTCTAATAACATGAGGAGCACACCCTCCCTTTAATCACAAACTCCTGAATTATTAATAAGCTTTGTTCTCCACAGCTGCACCTCAGCAGCCCTTTCTGTTTCTTCAATGCAGATTGATAGAAGAGCCCAATACTGAAGCATACAAGACAATGAGATCTCATTAATATCTCAGTTGTTTCTCCTAAACCACTTTGAGAATAAAAGGAGAGATCTTAACAATATCGCAAACTAGGTTCAGATTAGTCAAAATACCAAAGTATGCAATCAAAAGCCAGAGATCTCAACATCTTCTAAACACATTTTAGATAAAATTGACACTAAAATAAACCCAAGCCATAAGAGAGCAACACCTGAGCATTTGGGTAGCTATAGTGTTTATAAAAGACATTCAAGTCAAGCGATTGATCAGAACCACGCTTTTCTGGGCAAAAGAAGTCAATATTGACATGCCAGATAGCCTGAGATAGCAATATACACTCAGTCATGTTCTCCAAGCGTCCAATAGCAGGTTAGTGTAAAGCAAACATTAACACTGACCATTCTACTCGGCCTTTATGGTCCAAATCGATGAAAGCTATTCTCTAACGGGCCAGTGGAGTCAGAAATTCTGCCATTTCCTCCAGGATGTGCTTTCTTTCTTGCACTCTTTCCATTTGTAGGAAATGTCAGGCGGGCTGTTTCTGAAGCAGTTGCTAACAGCGCTACTGACACACTGCGGCTCTGTCCATGGCATTTGGTTTGTTTTTACACAAAACTGACTCGCACATAACTATCGCCACACTCTTTATAATGTCAGCATGAGGGCTGGGTCAGTCTATGTTTATAGCTACTGTGAGAGAGCAAGATATAAACTATTTCTGCTCTCCAGACAGAAATGACAAGAAAATCAATGGCACAAAAAGCAGGAATTGGGTATTAACTGCAGAGAAACCACCATGATGATTTTTCAGGCATGTGTCTGTACTCATACTTAGGGATGGGATACAATACAATATAATGCAAATTTTTAGAGGTGCTTGCTTATGCAAAAGTCGCCACCATGATGCTAGGATGGTTGCTAGGGTGTTGCTATGCAGTGCTGGATGGTTGCTTACTGGTCAAAAGAGTCCATCCTCAACTTTCTGTGATATTCTGATCTCTAGAAGTGGCTCAAGTCCCTCCTTCAATAAAAATGTGGTTTTATAGCGAACATCTCCTTAAGCTGCAAGAAGGGAAAAAAAGTAATTGTCAATATTGACCTTTATGGTTATTGGCAGGGTCAATCATATAAAATCTTTCAACAACAAAGAAAACAACAACAACACACACATTGTTAAAACAGGGATATTACTGACTTCAGTAAAATAATAATAATAAAATTAATAATAATAATAATAATAAATATACATATGTTCATTATATATGTAAACAAATTATACAGTGCCTTGAAAAGGTTTTTGCCCCCTACCTGTTTTTTTTTTTTTTTGCATACTTGTCACACGTAAAAAGATTCAGATCATCAAACAAATTTTAATATTATACAAATATAATGCAAGTAAATACAAAATGCAGTTTGTAAATGATGATTTCATTTATTAAGGGAAAAAAAAAAACTGTCCAAACCTACCTGGCCCTACGTGAAAAATTAATTGCCCCCTCCTGTTAAATCATGAAAGAACTGTGATTAACCACATTATTTTAGAAAGCTGAGTTAAATTTCACTAGCCAAACCCAGGCCTGATTACTGCCAGAGCTGGTGAATCAAGAAATCACTTAAATAGAACTTGTCTGACAAAGTGAAGCATGCTTAAAGTGCATCACATCATGCCGTGATCTAAAGAAATTCAAGAACAGATGAGAAACAAAACAGTTGACATGTATCAGTCTGGAAAGGGTTATAAAACCATTTCTAAGGCTTTGGGACTCCAGCGAACCACGGTCAGAGCCGTTATCCACAAATGGAGAAAACTTGTAACAGTGGTGAACCTTCCCAGGAGTGGCCGGCCTACCAAAATTACTCCAAGAGCGCAACGACGACTCATCCAGGAGGTCATAAAAGAAACCAGAACAACATCTAAAGAACTGCAGGCCTCACTTGCCTCAATTAAGGTCAGTGTTCATGATTCAACAATAAGAAAGAGACTGGACAAAAACGGCATCCATGGGAGAGTTCCAAGGCAAAAGCCACTGCTGACCAAAAATAACACATTTGCCTCACATTTGTCTCACATTTGCCAAAAAATATCTTGATTATCCCCAAGACAAATATTCTGTGGACTGATGAGACAAAAGTTTAACTTTTTGGAAGGTGTGTGTCCTGTTACATCTGGCGTAAAACCAACACAGCATTTCATAAAAAGAACATCATACCAGCAGTCAAACGTGGTGGTGGTAGTGTGATGGTCTGGGGCTGCTTTGCAGCTTCAGGACCTGGACGAATTGCTATAATTGACAGAACCATGAATTCTGCACTCTATCAGAAAATCCTGAAGGAGAATATCCGGCCATCAGTTTGTGACCTCAAGCTCAAGCGCACTTAGGTTATGCAGCAGGACAATGATCCCAAACACACCAGCAAGTCCACCTCTGAATGGCTCAAGAAAAACAAAACTAAGGTTTTGGAGTGGCCAAGTCAAAGTCTGGATTTAAATCCGATTGAGATGCTGTGGCATGACCTTAAACAGTCCTTTCATGCTTGAAAACCCTCCAATGTGGCTGAATTAAAACAATTCTACAAAGAAGAGTGGGCCAAAATTCCCTCACAGCGATGTGAAAGACTCATTGCCAGTTATCGCAAACGTTTGATTGCAGTTGTTGGCACAAGCAGTTATTAGTTTTAGGGGGCAATTACTTTTTCACATAGGGCCAGGCAGGTTTGGACAGCATTTTTCCCTTAATAAATGAAAAAATTATTTCAAAACTGCATTTTGTATTTACTCGGGTTATCTTTGTGTAACATTAAAATTTGTTTGATGATCTGAATCATTCAAGTGTGACAAATATGCAAAAAAATTAAAAAAAAAAAAAAAAAACAGGAAGGGGGCAAAAACTTTTCCACACCACTGTATATACAGTATGTAATGTATACTTTCCCAAACCTTTTTGGTCATCTGAACCTCTTTCACTGATTTACTTAAAGCATCACTGAGATTTTTAAAATAGATATTTTAACATTTAAATATTACATTTGCATGTTCCCCATTCTGTGATGTTGGTTAATGGTCATATGACATGCAGGTAAACAAATAAAATATTTCTTTTTTTTTCAGTGTTTTTTTTTTCATGTTTCATTTTGATTTATGTTATTTTAAAATGATTTATTTTCATTTTATATTATTATGATTTAATTAATTATTAGCTTTCCATTAAGCCCATGAACCCCCTGCAGTAACTTTACTACATTTATTTGACGTAATGTAATGTTTAATGCACTTAATATTGTTAATTACAGTGAATGGAATATATTTTCTTACACTTTGTATTTTTATATCAATATGGCAAGATTATCCTATTTAAATCAATGTGATAAACAAGTTAGGTCAAATGTAATCTAAAAAAAAAAAAATCAGAAAATAGTCTGATTATGTTACCTAAAATGTGTAATGTAATGGATTACGTTACTAACTACAATTTTTACCATGTAATTTGGAATCAGAAACGGATTACAATTTCTAAGTAATATCTACCCAGCTCTGACAATTGAATTGCAATTACATAATCAATTTGTGCATGAAACTGGCATGTTTGACAGAAGATCATTATGAATATATCATCTTTGCTCTAATCTTGCTTATGAAGGACATTGAGAAACTAACTTACAAACAAACTAACTTGCAGTGAAATGTAAATTGCCTGTTTGCAGGCTCTCTGCAGGGAATGTGTGTGTTTATGTTGTATGTGAGTGTGCTGCAGCTGAAGTCTGACTGAATTGACGCCCTCTCGAGTTCAAAGGTTAATGAACGATTATTTCCCCTCTCCCAGCAGGCCATGAGTGCTCTTCCGCAGCCAGAGCTGTCAGGAAGGAAACATGCTTTTGCATCATTCAGATATCTCTCATAATATCATCGAATGAGACATTGTGGATCATATCACAATAAAAAAATTAGTTGATCAGTTCTATGGATTTCACAACATTATTTTGGTCAAAAGAAAGAAAGAAAGAAAGAAAGAAAGTGTTGCACTGGGCACAACAGCCCAATTTCATATTTATGAAGGCCATTTTTTTAAGATCTGCAAGCCATTTGTCATAGTTACACTTGCAAAAGCTGAAATATATAATGGTCAGATTCTTTTAAATCACATTTGAGCATTGCTACATAACGCTTTTCACCAATGTGAAATGTGCAGGGTTAGCGAGAGGCCTCAGGATTTCTAGTGATATGAAGTGATGGAGTGGTTCTTACCCCTGCAGAGGGAACAGCTTTGAAACACATTACTGTGTGAAACCGTCTGTGTGACTGACCTTTTCTCTCTCTTTCTCTCCCCTGACCCCGAACTCCTCTCTCTTCGCTGGCAGGCCTCGGATTCAGAGATGCAGAGTTCAGCTCATATTCCGTTTCACCCCGGTCCAGGTGCGGGCGGCTGGACTTGCTGCGAACCGTACCCGCACATACACCCCCTGTGTGCTGCCTCGGCCTCGAAACTTCTTTATGTCTATCTTCACGGATGTTCAAAAGTGGAGAAAGAAGACATTTTTAGTTATTTTCGTATACAGCAATTCAATGAAATATGATTAAACTTGAAGAAGTAACACAAAAACAGTTGCACTATTTCTGTGCTCAGTATTTCAGTTCAAAACCACACGTCTTATTCACTAACCACCCAAAAACCAGCTTAACAAGCACTGTCTGTGCTGATAAAGTGATGCATCATATTTAAATGAACTTACTGTCAACAAAACATGACATTTCTCTGTATAAAATGGAGAACTTTATAGTCAAATATAGTTGGTGATAAATGTCTGGAAAAATTAATGTTTTGCTGTTACCGCCTGAGGAAATTAGGCATTTTGTGAAATACAGTGCAGCACTACATGACCATAAATAGCACTAGGTTAAAATGAATTGGTGCAATTAAATTAAATTAAATATTTAATTGCAAATATTTAATTAAATATTTATTCAAATTAAATAATTAAATATTTGATTTAATATTAAGTATACATTTAATTTAATATTACATTTATTATTAAAAAATGAATATTATAATAAATATTTTTATTGGTGTTTAACAAGACAATGCATATTGGTATATTCACTGAAAAGTAAAAAAAAAAAAAAATGACAGACTGGCTCAATATAAACCCTCCTACAACCCTCCCATTCAAATAATAAATATAAAAAAATAAAACCTGTCACACCCTATATTCAAGGGAATAAACAAACAAACAAATACATACATAACTAAATAAGTATTCCTCTTTCCATGTATTTCCCCTCTTCCCATTACGAATCAAATATATTGCATCAGCATTAGTATCAGGAGAACAGAGTAAACCTTTAATGTGATCTAATAAAGGGCTCCAGGTCTTATGAAAAGTTTGAGGTATCTGAAAGTGTTATACAGCTGATATTATAATAGTTTTTGAGCAGAAGTGTTGCTTAAGCGCTTTCCCTCAATACATTTCTAAGCATGTTTCAAGGAAAATAAAAATGCATTTTAAAACACCCCGCATATTGCATTCAGCACCGGTGTTTTGCTATTATTTGCATAATTTCTGTAGTGAATCAAGTGCTAAATCAACACAGACACCATGTGCGAATAAGCAACATCCACAGGAACAGTTCATCCAGTGAATTCTCCTCAGAGTGCTTTACTTTTAATGCTCTGATTTGTGCTTAGTTTGTAGACTACATGATCTGTAACCTCACGGTTCATTTAAAATGGCGCACAAATGAGGCTGTTTCACTTTCAGAGCTGATTTTGCCTGGCTTTGCGGCGCAAAAAGAGATTTAGTGATTAGCCGGGCAGCCGCGAGACCGTTACTAATGATATCGGTTCAACTCTGGTTCCAAGCGGTCAGTTGAGCTTTGTTTTTCTCTCCTCCACGCTCTTCCACCTCTTGAATGTCCCTGGGTTCCACCTTCATTTGTGAGGCATAAACATTTGCCTGAACCGAGCACAGGGAGCTCATTTCTCAGCGTTTCGGTGGACAGTTGTCCTGTGGGTTAATGGCTCACCGAAGACCAGAATCAGAGCAGATGAAAGAAAGCAAAGGGCCCTCGTTTTCTCTCATTAATCATGCTTGTTTTCTTTTGGCTGATCTTTTCACCCAGCTTTAAGGACCTGTCCGCTCGACTCGGGGCTCGTCCGAGGTGCAAAGGGCCGCCAGGGGCCTCTAGGAGCCTCTCGATCTCTCAGCTAGAGTATCCTCCGGGGGCCTGAATCAGACTGCGCTTTAATGGCTTTTGTAATGGCAAATTATAAAGGCGCTACAAGGGGAAGATTAATCGGGGGTGGTCTACGGGGTAGGAAAGCCCGGGACATGCGGTAACCTGAGAAAGTTAGCGTAGCTCTGAAATATGAAGCGTGCTGCCCTCGTGACAATGTTAACGCAGACATACAAACCCTGCGACGTGACGTTTGGTGTGTTTTTGTTGCCCAGGGGCAACGTGACCGCTGAAAAATCATTATCATTTGTAATATTAACAAATTGTTTTGTCAGCTTTTTCAATGGCATCATCATTCCTGCGCTAATAGATTTGGTGTAACTCCGATCAGGGCTTTAAATTCCCCCTCGGGCCTAAAAGGGTTGTTTGTGTGTGTGCTGTCAAAATTAAGCCAAATACAAGTTAGTGACAAATTAAGTACTAAAGATGCTCTTTTCTTCCCAAACAAAATAAGCTCTTATAAAAAAAAAAAAAAAGTATTCATTTTCCATGCTGTACTGAATGGCATTATATGAATAATATTTATACTTATATATGATTATAGAGTTATAAAAAAGCAACAAAAATAATGATATACTTATTAAAAAATAACAAAATGAGAAAAAAATGAACACAATTAATCATGCTGACCCCATATGTAAATTAATTAAAAATGGGGTTTCTACCCATTTAAGTAATCGTTAAAAAAGTGGTTATAATGGCTAAAGATGTCTGTTTGCATTTTATATCCAACAATTAAAAATCTCAGACAGGGTGCAAAAATTAGCTCAGACTGGGACAGGCTGACAAACATATGTTCAATTGCATGGAAAAACAAAAACTACATATTGATTCTAAAGACACTTTTTGTATATTTACAACTTTACTTATCTGCCACAATAATGGCATATTCATTTAGGGGCTTTTCTTAACAATTATTGATAATTTGATTAAATTAAATATAACTAAATATGATTAACTTACACTACTGTTGAAACGTTTGGGTTAAATTACTTTTTTAAAGGAATTTTATTTATTTTATTATTTCAAGAAAATTGATCAAAAGTAAATTAAATCGACAGTAAAGATACTTGTAATATTTTAAATGTTCTATTTCGAATAAATGCTGTTCTTTTGAACTTCATACTCACCAAAGATCTTGAAAAAAACATATTTTCCACAAAAATATGAAGCAGCACAACTGTTTTCAACACTGATAATAATAAAAAAATATGTTTCTTCAAATCAGCATATTGATTTATATTAAGTAAATGATTTCTGAAGGATCATGTGACACTGGAGTAATGATGCTTAAAATTCAGCTTTGCATCACAGGAATAAATTACATTTTAATATATATTAAAAACTATTTTAAATTGTAGCAGTATTTCATAATATTACCATTGTTACTGTATTTACACGAATTGAATAAATGCAGCCCTGGTGAGCATAAGAGACTTCAAAAACATTTAAAAATCTTACCGACCCCAAACTTTTGATCAGTAATGCATAAGCAATGACAAATTTATTTGTCAAAATTTACATATTTATAAAACAAGAAAAAAAAGAAGAACAAGTTCAATTTGTTTGATCAAAATTAAATACTTTAAATGCCTCAGTAAAATAACAGTCTGCTGCACCATGACCGAGTTACACTTAAGTTGTTTTTGTTTGGTGCTGCTCCTCTAAGAAACCCTGAGCTGGAACCCGAGCACTTGACCCTCCTTAAGAATACAAAAAAACACACCAAAAAAAAACTGAAAAAGAAACGAAATGGGAGGCCATTGGGAGCCCTCATATCTCATCTCTATTAACGGGTTTACTGGTGACCCCAGGGGTGCTCATAAAAGTTTACGCCCAGGTTTCAGACCGAGTCCCCTCTGAAAGAATGAAAGAAATGGGTTAGTTTATGGTTTGCCTTCAGGGTTTTACTGCATGTTTTACTAAAGCTCTCGTTTTAACAGACCCTGGTTCTAATTAGCCAGGCAGTGGCACCGCGGCCGGCCCAAAACCTTCCTTTCTTCTCTGAGGGAGAAAGTGAGAGAGCGAGTGCACGAGAGAGACTGTAATTGACTGTTGATCTGGGAGGACACACGCAGGTCAGGTTGGGAGGTGAAGGAGACCAGTATTCGCTGAGATATGCTGCCACTTCAGGAATGTAATGAACAGCTCCAGTCATAAAACGCTGGGCCCCGTATATCATATCTTTTCTAAACACATTTGTGGTGCAGAGGGTAAATCTGTGTTACCTCGGCCGTCAGGAATGTCTTCACGGAGAGAGGAGAGAGCACATCATCCCAGATGAAACAGAAAGCCGAGTGCTTTCAGCAAGTGCTACGACTGTAAAAAGGAGAGAGGGGTTATCGCACATCACAACACAAGAAATATGAACAAAGAGTGTGTTAGGATCAGGGCTGGGAGCGTTACTTTTAAAAGTAAAACTTTACACTATTATGTTACTCTTTAAATGCTAGTTTTGCATTCCTTATTTGACCAAGTGGCACTGCAGGGGTCCAATTGTTCTGTAAGTAATGTTTGTGAAAAAATTCAAATGAAAGTTTAAAATTAAAAACAAGGTTAACTTCAGCTGAAGCTACAGTCCAGCCAATTATTTCTTTCTCAGCAAATACATGTTCTATGTAGTAATGACTGTAGCATGACTGTCCTGTCACAATGGTTGTACTACGTGTACATTAATAATCACTATTATTGTGTATCAATATACATTAATAATCATAGATAGAAAAATAGATAGATAGATAGATAGATAGATAGATAGACAGACAGACAGACAGATAGATAGATAGATAGAAATTGATTGATGTTTGTCCATGCAAAACTCGCCACCATTGTGTTGCTGAGGTCCTTCAGTCCAAGTCAGTGGGATTTTCCTGCCTTAACTGGATACATCCAGAAGACTATTGAGAAATGAACAAATAAGCACAATAATGAATGATTGCACACAGGTTTCATTGAGAGCTCAGTATTAAGGGAGGAATGGACCACTGAGGATGTCCTGTGGCACGTCTGTTATTCATATCTGTCATTGTGTCATTCAGACAGACAGAAGACAGCAATCTGCCAAAGAGGGAGATCCAGTGAGAACGAGAGGGACAGACATGAATTATGGAACATGACACATAACACGTTCATGCGTTCCAGCAGAGGGTAAAGTAGGTAAAGCGCCTTAAGCACTCTCACAGGCAGCCCAGCCGGGTCCTTCACACACACCATCACGCAAACTCCGTCTCAGGGGGGCGAATGTGTGCCAAACTGCCCCAGATCAGTAGCTCGGCAAGGCTCTCCTCTCCCACTAGGCTAAACTGAAGGCCTTAGCCAAGATACCAACACTCGCTTGCTTCAGGGGACAACTGGACATGTCTCCTGTCTCATGTTCTCATGTCGCTGTAGTGCCAGTGATATTTTGCGTCAGCTGGGTGGGTCACAATCATTAACAGAAATGCACAAAACCCTTTTTTTTTTTTTTTTTTGGTAGAGAATTAACAAAACTGGGATGGGTTTCCAGAAGCACTAAGTAGAACGTTAGTAGTGCTTAAACTTCCCAGCAACTTCCCAAAAGCATCATAATTTATTTTAAGAATCACAAAAATAATGTTAGCTTTGGACCACATGTGAGATCTTTCAGTTATTACACTCTCGAGAAAAAAGTACAAAATCTGTGACTTGGGCAGTACCTTTTTTAAAAGCTACTAATACAGTATGTACAGTTTAGGTATATATGTACTCTTTAGGCATTGATATGTACCTTTAAGGTACTACATCCATCTTTTATGGGTAAATAAGGTACACAAGAACACCTTTTAAAAAAAGGGACCGCCCAGCTTTTGTACCTTTTTTTTTCTGAGATGAAAATGACACTTTCTAAATTATATGAATGCATTTTGACCATTGTAAAGGCACTGTACACTATTTCTTATATATATATATATATATATATATATATATATATAGTATACACTGCCGTTCAAAAGTTTGGGATCAGTGAGATTTTTAATGTTTTTTTAATGGAGTCTCTTATGCTCATCAAGGCTGTATTTATTTGATCAAAAATACAGAAAAACAGTAATATTGTGAAATATTATTGCAATTTAAAATAACAGTTTTCTGTTTCACTATACTTTAAAATATAATTGACTCCTGTGAAGGAAAGCTGAATTTTCAGCATCATTTAGATCCAAAACCTTTGAACGGCACTGTATATTATAATTTAAATATTATTTTTAATCTCAAAACCTTTCACATCAATACTCCACATTCCAATACAACATCCAATATGCTTGATTTTATAGACAAGACAATACATGTGAATTTGGAAATAATATTTAATAAATTGGTAACACTTTACAATAAGGTCTCATTAGCTAATGCATTAACAATGAGGAATACAGTTGTTACAGGATTGACTTAATCTCTGTTAACGTTAGTTAATAAAATTACATCTATTCATTTGTTCATGTTAGCTCAAATTCATTAAATAATATTAACAGATAACAATTTTTGATTATAATAATGTTTTGGTAAATGTTGAAATTAACATTAATTAAGATGAATAAATGCTTCAGAAGTATTCTTCATTGTTAGTTCATCAGCTAATGTATGAACTAATATTAACAAATGAAACCTTACTGTAAAGTGTTACCAATAAATTGTAAATGCCAAAATACCAATAAATATGTAAATGCTTAAAATGAATGCTTAAATAAATAAAATATAACCTAAATAAATACATATATTTTTATGTTTTAAAATGTCATTAACAAAGTATATTAGGTGCAGAAGTATGCTAAATTAGCACTTACCACACTGTTAAAAAAAAGAGGTTGAACCAACTTAAAATTTTAAGGCAACCAGCTTCAGCAGATTTTTGAGTTTTCTCAACTTGTTGTTTTAAGTTTATACAACAAAAAGTTGAGAATCTCCTACAAAAATTAGTTGAGAGAACTCAAAAATCTGCTGAAGCTGGTTGCTTTCTTTACATTTTCCTCCAATGACAGGTTGAAATCTGCTCCAGTAGTCTAGTCTGTAGTGTGACAGTCACAAGTACACAGTGCTTAGACCTCAAACCAGATGTGTCTCAAAGACAAGATATATATAGTTCACTAATGCACTGATGGCATCATTGTAATGCTCCTTTATGTGCATCTGTTAAGTTTCCAATCAACCGTAGGATTAATGATAATGGCAGAGCCTCTTATAATGACTCATAATGATGTATATTCCCTTCACATAGATGTATCTTAGGCCACTTATATTAATCTCCAAAAGATGACATGTAATTTCCATGTTTGGCAGCATTTTCCTGTTGGGGAGACAAAATCCTGGACATATTAGTGAAAGTTTAACACCTATGGGCCGAACAGCCCAGATCCTCTTTATCAGTAAGCTGAATGTGAACGAGTTCATTCTCGCAGGGGTTTGTATTAATGATGATGCTTCTCGTCCTTATCATAGCAGGTCAGCTCTGCTCTCCAGGTAAATGGTTCTGGTGGAGGGTTATGAATGGGGTAGAGGTAGCGTTTCGGTCGGAGCTTAATCAGAGTTTGGCTCAAGCCTGACACTTTTTTGGAAAGTATGTTTGCATATTTCTTTTTGCAAATAAACTGCTCTAGACAGTTCCTGCACCACAGAGCAGAAAGAGATACCACTGCTTAAAGCTTCATTGTTCAAAGTTTGCGTTTTCATTTTGAGAATTTTTTTTTTCTCTTTTTTTTGTCCAATGGAAGTCAATAGGGTCCAGTGTTGTTTGGTTTCCAACATTCTCCAAAATATCATCTTTAAATAGTTCAATGACAGGATTTTCATTCTTGGGTGAATTATCCCTTTAATTTAGTGCTCAACTTTGTCTCAGGTGTTTCTCCTAAAATTCCTCAGGGAAAATAAGAAATGAGACAACAGTTGGCATTACAAAGATAGAAAATGAATGTGTAGAGCAGCTCAGACCATTTAGTTTTTGGAGAATTTGGGTGATATTATTATTAACTAAAACTAAATCTATTAATTATTTTTGGAAACTGAAATCTTAGCAAAATAAAATAAATAAAATAAAGATAAAAAAAAAAAAAAACTTAAAGGAAAATTAGAAATGCTGCTTTGGCAACTACAACTGAAATAAATAAAGTACTAAAATGACCAAAACTTAAAACTGAAATAATAATAATAAACTAGAAATTGTTACGATACGCTGCCGGAAGGAACACGGAGCCGTGGATAAACGAAACATCTTTTAATTCAGACAACACAGGAGATAACATCCACAGGAAACAGGAAGATGAC